>JARQOD010008445.1:0-35515 GCA_033576555.1 Oophaga sylvatica
AGAGCGCTGAGGGATTTACGCTAACTTCCATACCGGGGAGCCCTTTAAGAGGGGCCTGGGGTCAGAACCACCCAGTCGCTGTCTGCTGAGGTGTTGTCGAGGAGTGAGAAAACTGTTGCTCATAGCAACCAATCACAGCTCAGCTTCTTTTAAACAGCTTTGGTAAAATGAAAGATGCTTTGTGATTGGTTGCAAGGAAAACTGTTGCTCATAGCAACCAATCACAGCTCAGCTTCTTTTAAAAAGTTCTGGTGAAATGAAAGATGCTCGGTGATTGGTTGGTGATACACACACACATACATTCAATTTTATATATAGATGTACCGCACTCACCTATGTGATACATGCAACATAATATAGGGGCAGCACGGTGGCTCAGTGGTTAGTAATGCAGCGCTGGAGTCCTGGGTTCAAATCCCACCAAGGACAACATCTGCAAGGAGTTTGAATGTTATTCCTGTGTTTGCATGGGTTTCCTCCCACACTCCAAAAAAAACATACTGATAGAGGGAATCTAGATTGTGAGCCCCATCGGGGACAGCGACGATAATGTGTGCAAACTGTAAAGAGCTGCGGAATATGTTAGCGCTATATAAAAATAAAGATTATTATTATCTATAATATAACGGTGGGAGCGTCACTCTGTCTGAAGCCTTTATAGACTGCGCAAGCGCGACACGCCTGCGCAGTCTGGCTCCAGACAGAGTGAGGCATCCAGAGCGGTGAGTACTCTGTATGGCGCCGGAGATCGCGGTATGCGTACTGGATGCATACCGCGATCTCCGGCGCCATACTCACATACTTACCTGACCGGGAGGAGCGTTGCCGCGGCGCTTCTCTTCTCCCGGGGCAGGAGACCAGGAGTGACGTCGGATCGCGCATGCGCAATAGCGCTATCCGGCGCCATTTTGCTGAAGACACATTTACAGTGTGTCTTCAGCAATATGGCGCCGGACGCGCAGGTATGGGCATGCGCGTACTCCGGCGCCGCTCTCCTCCCCCGGCGTCCAGCTGAACGGAACAGCGCTGGAGCACAGGGATGAAAGGTGAGTATAAATGTTTGTTTTTTTGAGGGTATCTGTGCAGTTTAATAGCGGTGAGGGGGCCATGCACTATCAGGATAGGGGGGGTGAGGGGACCATGCACATCAGGATTGGGGGGTGAGGGGACCATGCACATCAGGATTGGGGGGTGAGGGACCATGCACATCAGGATAGGGGGGGTGAGGGGACCATGCACATCAGGATTGGGGGGTTGAGGGGACCATGCACATCAGGATTGGGGGGTGAGGGGACCATGCACATCAGGATTGGGGGGTGAGGGGACCATGCACATCAGGATTGGGGGGTTGAGGGGACCATGCACATCAGGATTGGGGGGGTGAGGGGACCATGCACATCAGGATTGGGGGGTGAGGGGACCATGCACATCAGGATTGGGGGGGTGAGGGGACCATGCACATCAGGATTGGGGGGGTAGGGGACCATGCACATCAGGATTGGGGGGTGAGGGGACCATGCACATCAGGATTGGGGGGGTGAGGGGACCATGCACATCAGGATTGGGGGGTGAGGGGACCATGCACATCAGGATTTGGGGGGGTGAGGGACCATGCACATCAGGTTGGGGGGTGAGGGGACCATGCACATCAGGATTGGGGGTGAGGGGACCATGCACATCAGGATTGGTGGGGTGAGGGGACCATGCACATCAGGTTGGGGGTGAGGGGACCATGCACATCAGGATTGGGGGGTGAGGGGACCATGCACATCAGGTTGGGGGTGTGTGAGGGGACCATGCACATCAGGATTGGGGGGTGAGGGGGACCATGCACATCAGGATTGGGGGGTGAGGGGACCATGCACATCAGGATTGGGGGGTGAGGGGACCATGCACATCAGGATTGGGGGGTGAGGGGACCATGCACATCAGGATTGGGGGGTTGAGGGGACCATGCACATCAGGATTGGGGGGTGAGGGGACCATGCACATCAGGATTGGGGGTGAGGGGACCATGCACATCAGGTTGGGGGGTGAGGGGACCATGCACATCAGGATTGGGGGGTGAGGGGACCATGCACATCAGGATTGGGGGGTGAGGGGACCATGCACATCAGGATTGGGGGGTGAGGGGACCATGCACATCAGGTTGGGGGGTGAGGGGACCATGCACATCAGGATTGGGGGGGTGAGGGACCATGCACATCAGGATTGGGGGGTGAGGGGACCATGCACATCAGGATTGGGGGTGAGGGGACCATGCATATCAGGATTGGGGGGTGAGGGGACCATGCACATCAGGATTGGGGGGGTGAGGGACCATGCACATCAGGATTGGGGGGTGAGGGGACCATGCACATCAGGATTGGGGGGTGAGGGGACCATGCACATCAGGATTGGGGGGTGAGGGGACCATGCACATCAGGATTGGGGGTGAGGGGACCATGCACATCAGGGTTGGGGGGTGAGGGGACATGCACATCAGGTTGGGGGGGTGAGGGGACCATGCACATCAGGATTGGGGGGTGAGGGGACATGCACATCAGGATTGGGGGGTGAGGGACCATGCACATCAGGGATTGGGGGGTGAGGGGACCATGCATCATCAGGATTGGGTGGGGTGAGGGGGCCATGCACATCAGGATTGGGGATGAGGGGACCATGCACATCAGGATTGGGGGGTGAGGGGACCATGCACATCAGGATTGGGGGGGTGAGGGGACCATGCACATCAGGATTGGGGGGTGAGGGGACCATGCACATCAGGATTGGGGGTGAGGGGACCATGCACATCAGGATTGGGGGGTTGAGGGGACCATGCACATCAGGATTGGGGGGTGAGGGGACCATGCACATCAGGATTGGGGGTGAGGGGACCATGCACATCAGGTTGGGGGGTGAGGGGACCATGCACATCGGGGGAGGGATCATCGGTTGGGGGTGAGGGGACCATGCACATCAGGATTGGGGGGTGGGGGACCATGCACATCAGGATTGGGGGGTGAGGGGACCATGCACATCAGGATTGGGGGGTGAGGGGACCATGCACATCAGGTTGGGGGGGTGAGGGGACCATGCACATCAGGATTGGGGGGTGAGGGGACCATGCACATCAGGATTGGGGGGTGAGGGGACCATGCACATCAGGATTGGGGGGTGAGGGGACCATGCACATCAGGATTGGGGGGTGAGGGACCATGCACATCAGGATTGGGGGGTGAGGGGACCATGCACATCAGGATTGGGGGGTGAGGGGACCATGCACATCAGGATTGGGGGTGTGAGGGGACCATGCACATCAGGATTGGGGGGTGAGGGGACCATGCACATCAGGATTGGGGGGTGAGGGGACCATGCACAAACAGGATTGGGGGGTAGAGGGGACCATGCACATCAGGATTGGGGGGTGAGGGGACCATGCACATCAGGTTGGGGGGTGAGGGGACCATGCACATCAGGATTGGGGGGTGAGGGCTGACCAGTTGGGTGGGACCATGCATCGGATTGGGGGTGAGGGGACCATGCACATCAGGATTGGGGGGTGAGGGGACCATGCACATCAGGATTGGGGGGTGAGGGGACCATGCACATCAGGATTGGGGGGTGAGGGGACCATGCACATCAGGGTGGGGGTGAGGGGACCATGCACATCAGGTTGGGGGGTGAGGGGACCATGCACATCAGGATTGGGGGGTGAGGGGACCATGCACATCAGGGTTGGGGGGTGAGGGGACCATGCACATCAGGATTGGGGGGTGAGGGGACCATGCACATCAGGATTGGGGGGTGAGGGGACCATGCACATCAGGATTGGGGGGTGAGGGGACCATGCAATCAGGATTGGGGGGTGAGGGGACCAGCACATCAGGATTGGGGGTGAGGGACATGCAATCAGGATTGGGGGGTGAGGGCCATGCACATCAGGATTGGGGGGTGAGGGACCATGCACATCAGGATTGGGGGTGAGGGGACCATGCACATCAGGATTGGGGGGTGAGGGGACCATGCACATCAGGATTGGGGGTGAGGGACCATGCATCAGGATTGGGGGGTGAGGACCATGCACATCAGGATTGGGGGGGTGAGGGCCATGCACATCAGGATTGGGGGTGAGGGGACCATGCACATCATTGGGGATGAGGGACCCATCAGTTGGGGGTGAGGGACCATGCACATCAGGATTGGGGGGGGTTGGAGGGGACCATGCACATCAGGATTGGGGGGGGGGGGACCTGACATCAGGATTGGGGGTGAGGGGACCATGCACATCAGGATTGGGGGTGAGGGGACCATGCACATCAGGATTGGGGGTTGAGGGGACCATGCAATCAGGATTGGGGGGTGAGGGGACCATGCACATCAGGATTGGGGGGTGAGGGGACAGCACATCGGATGGGGGGTGAGGGACCATGCACACAGGATTGGGGGTGAGGGACCATGCACATCAGGATTGGGGGGTGAGGGGACCATGCAATCAGGATGGGGGTGGGGGTGCCATGCCATCAGGATTGGGGGTGAGGGGACCATGCACATCAGGATTGGGGTGAGGGGACATGCACTCAGGATTGGGTAGGACCTCGGGGGGGGTGGAGGGGACCATGCACATCAGGTGGGGGTGGGCATGCATCGGTTGGGGTGAGGGGACCATGCACATCAGGATTGGGGGGTGAGGGGACCATGCACATCAGGATGGGGGTGAGGGGGACCATGACATCAGGATTGGGGTGAGGGGACCATGCACATCAGGATTGGGGGTGAGGGGACCATGCACATCAGGATTGGGGGTGAGGGGACCATGCACATCAGGATGGGGGGTGGGGACCATGCACATCAGGATTGGGGGTGAGGGGACCATGCACAATCAGGGGGGGTGAGGGGACCATGCACATCAGGTTGGGGGTGAGGGGACCATGCACATCAGGATTGGGGGTGAGGGGACATGCACATCAGGATTGGGGGGTGAGGGGACCATGCACTCAGGATTGGGGGGTGAGGGGACCATGCACATCAGGATTGGGGTGGGACCATGCACATCGGATTGGGGGTGAGGGACCATGCACATCAGGATTGGGGGGGTGAGGGGACCATGCACATCAGGATTGGGGGGTGAGGGGACCATGCACATCAGGATTGGGGGGTGAGGGGACCATGCACATCAGGATTGGGGGGTGAGGGGGACCATGCACATCAGGATTGGGGGTGGGCCAGCATCAGGATTGGGGGTGAGGGGACCATGCACATCAGGATTGGGGGTGAGGGGACCATGCACATCAGGATTGGGGGTGAGGGGACCATGCACATCAGGATTGGGGGGTGAGGGGACATGCACATCAGGTTGGTGGGGGTGAGGGGACCATGCACATCAGGATTGGGGTGTGAGGGACCATGCACATCAGGTTGGGGGGTGAGGGGACCATGCACATCAGGATTGGGGGTGAGGGGACCATGCACATCAGGATTGGGGGGTGAGGGGACCATTCATACCAGGATTGGGGGGTGAGAGGATCATTCATACCAGAATTGGGGGTGATGGGACCATTCATACCAGAATTGGGGGTGAGGGGACCATGCATTCCAGGATTGGGCAGGAGGTGACCTTGCTTACTGGGATGAGGAATGGGGTGCCATGCATAGTAGATTTAGGTGGGGGTGAGGGACCATACATACCAGGATAGGGATGAGGGGTGCCATGCATACCAGAATAGGAGGGGGAAGCACATACCAGAATGGGAGACCATGTACCTATAAAAATGCTTGCCACCCGGGTGTAGAACGGGTTCATCACTAGTTTATTAATAATAGTATACAGTATAATGTTGTCTTAACCCCTTAGTGACAGAGCCAATTTGCAGCTTAATGACCGGGCCAATTTTTACAATTCTGACCACTGTCACTTTATGAGGTTATAACTCTGGAACACTTTAACGAATCCTGCTGATTCTGAGAATGTTTTTTCGTGACATATTGTACTTCACGTTAGTGGTAAAATTTCTTTGATATGACTTGTGTTTATTTATGAAAAAAACAGAAATATGGCAAAAATTTTCAAAATTTAGCAATTTTCAAACTTTAAATTTATATGCCCTTAAATCAGAGAGATATGTCACACAAATTTCTTGATAAATAACATTTCTCACATGTCTACTTTACATCAGCACAATTTTGGGAACAAAATTTTTTTTTGTTACGAAGTTATAAAGGTTAAAAGTTGACCAGCGATTTCTCATTTTTACAACACAATTTTTTTTTAGGGACCACATCACATTTGAAGTTACTTTGAGGGGTCTATATGATAGAAAATACCCAAAAGTGACACCATTCTAAAAACTGCACCCCTCAAGGTGCTCAAAACCACATTCAAGAAGTTTATTAACCCTTTACGTGCTTCACAGGAACTGAAGCAATGTGGAAGGAAAAAATTAACATTTAACTTTTTTTGCAAAAACTTTACTTCGGAACCAATTTTTTTTTATTTTCACAAGTGTTAAAAGAAAAAATTAACCACAAAATTTGTTGTGCAATTTCTCCTGAATACGCCAATACCCCATATGTGGGGGTAAACCACTTTTTGGGCGCACGGCAGAGGTCACAAGGGAAGGAGCGCCGTTTGACTTTTTCAGCGCAGAATTGGCTGGACGCCATGTCACGTTTAGAGAGCCCCTGATGTGCCTAAACAGTGGAAACCCCCCACAAGTGACCCCATTTTGGAAACTAGACCCCCTAAGGAACTTATCTAGATGTGTGGTGAGCACTTTGAACCTCCAAGTGCTTCACAGAAGTTTATAACATAGAACCGTGAAAATAAAAAATCATATTTTTTCCACAAAAACGATCTTTTCACCCCAATTTTTATTTTCCCAAGGGTAACAAGACCCCAAAAGTTTTTGTGTAATTTGTCCTGAGCATGCTGATACCCCATATGTGGGGGGTAAACCACTGTTTGGGTGCAGGCAGAGCTTGGAAGGGAAGGAGCGCAGTTTGACTTTTTCAACGCAGAATTGGCTGGACGCCATGTCGCGTTTGTAGAGGCCCTGATGTGTCTAAACAGTGGAAACCCCCCACAAGTGACCTCATTTTGGAAACTAGACCCCCTAAGGAACTTATCTAGATGTGTGGTGAGCACTTTGAACCTCCAAGTGCTTCACAGAAGTTTATAACATAGAACCGTGAAAATAAAAAATCATATTTTTTCCACAAAAACGATCTTTTGACCCCAATTTTTATCTTCCCAAGGGTAACAAGACCCCAAAACTTTTTGTGCAATTTGTCCTGAGCATGCTGATACCACATATGTGGGGGTAAACCACTGTTTGGGTGCATGGCAGAGCTTGGAAGGGAAGGAGCGCCGTTTGACTTTTTCAACGCAGAATTGGCTGGACGCTATGTCGCGTTTGTAGAGGCCCTGATGTGTCTAAACAGTGGAAACCCCCCACAATTGACCCCATTTTGGTAACTAGACCCCATAAGGAACTTATCTAGATGTGTGGTGAGCACTTTGCACCCCCAAGTGCTTCACAGAAGTTTATAACGCCCGGGCGTGAAAATAAAAAATCATATTTTTTCCACAAATCTGATCGTTTAGTCCCCAATTTTTTATTTTCCCAAGGGTAACAGGAGAAATTAGACCACAAAAGTTGTTGTCCAATTTGTCCTGAGTACGCTGATACCCCATATGTGGGGGGGACCACTGTTTGGGCGTACGGCAGGGCTTGGAAGGGAAGGAGCGCCGTTTGACTTTTTCAAGCCAAAATTGTCTGGAATTGAAATTGGACGCAATGTCGCGTTTGGAGAGCCCCTGATACGCCTAAATAGTGCGCCATTTTGTAATGCAGACTTTGATGGAATGTTCTGCGGGCGTCATGTTGTGTTTGTAGAGCCCTTCATGTGCCTAAACAGTAGAAACCCACTGCAAGTGACACCATTTTGGAAACTAGACCCCCAAGGAGCTTATCTAGATGTGTGGTGAGCACTTTGAACCCCCAAGTGCTTCACAGAAATTTATAAACGCAGAGCCGTGAAAATAAAAAATAATTTTTTTCCTCAAAAAATGATTTTTTTAGCCAGCTATTTTTTATTTTCCCAAGGGTAACAGGAGAAATTAGAACCCCAAAATTGGTGTGAAGTTTGTCCTGAGTACGCTGATACCCCATATGTTGGGGTAAACCACTGTTTGGGCGCACAGCAGGGCTTGGAAGGGAGGGAGCGCCATTTGACTTTTTGAACGCCACGTCGTGTTTGGAGACCCCCTGATGTGTCTAAACAGTGGAAACCCCCCACAAGTGACCCCATTTTGGAAACTAGACCCTTAAGGAACTTATCTAGATGTGTGGTGAGCACTTTGAACCTCCAAGTGTTTCACAGAAATTTATAAACGCAGAGCCGTGAAAATGAAAAATCATTTTTTTCCTCAAAAATGATTTTTTTTAGCCAGCTATTTTTTATTTTCCCAAGGGTAACAGGAGAAATTAGCACCCCAAAATTGGTGTGCAATTTGTCCTGAGTACGCTGATACCCCATATGTTGGGGTAAACCACTGTTTGGGCGCACGGCAGGGCTCGGAAGGGAGGGAGCGCCATTTGACTTTTTGAACGCCACGTCGTGTTTGGAGACCCCTGATGTGTCTAAACAGTGGAAACCCCCACAAGTGACCCCATTTTGGAAACTAGACCCCTTAAGGAACTTATCTAGATGTGTGGTGAGCACTTTGAACCTCCAAGTGCTTCACAGAAGTTTATAACATAGAACCATGAAAATAAAAAATCATATTTTTTCCACAAAAACGATCTTTTGACCCCAATTTTTATCTTCCCAAGGGTAACAAGACCCCAAAAGTTTTTGTGCAATTTGTCCTGAGCATGCTGATACCACATATGTGGGAGTAAACCACTGTTTGGGTGCATGGCAGAGCTTGGAAGGGAAGGAGCGCCGTTTGACTTTTTCAACACAGAATTGGCTGGACGCCATGTTGCGTTTGTAGAGGCCCTGTTGTGTCTAAACAGTGGAAACCCCCCACAATTGACCCTATTTTGGTAACTATACCCCCTAAGGAACTTATCTAGATGTGTGGTGAGCACTTTGCACCCCAAGTGCTTTACAGAAGTTTATAACGCCCGGGCGTGAAAATAAAAAATCATATTTTTTCCACAAACCTGATCGTTTAGTCCCCAATTTTTTATTTTCCCAAGGGTAACAGGAGAAATTAGACCACAAAAGTTGTTGTCCAATTTGTCCTGAGTACGCTGATACCCCATATGTGGGGGGGGACCACTGTTTGGGCGTACGGCAGGGCTTGGAAGGGAAGGAGCACCGTTTGACTTTTTCAAGCCAAAATTGGCTGGAATTGAAATTGGACGCAATGTCGCGTTTGGAGAGCCCCTGATACGCCTAAATAGTGCGCCATTTTGTAATGCAGACTTTGATGGAATGTTCTGCGGGCGTCATGTTGTGTTTGTAGAGCCCTTGATATGCCTAAACAGTAAAAACCCCCTGCAAGTGACACCATTTTGGAAACTAGACCCCCCAAGGAGCTTATCTAGATGTGTGGTGAGCACTTTGAACCCCCAAGTGCTTCACAGAAATTTATAAACGCAGAGCCGTGAAAATAAAAAAATCATTTTTTTCCTCAAAAAATGATTTTTTTAGCCAGCTATTTTTTATTTTCCCAAGGATAACAGGAGAAATTAGAACCCCAAAATTAGTGTGCAGTTTGTCCTGAGTACGCTGATACCCCATATGTTGGGGTAAACCACTGTTTGGGCGCACGGCAGGGCTTGGAAGGGAGGGAGCGCCATTTGACTTTTTGAACGCCACATCGTGTTTGGAGACCCCCTGATGTGTCTAAACAGTGGAAACCCCCCACAAGTGACCCCATTTTGGAAACTAGACCCCTTAAGGAACTTATCTAGATGTGTGGTGAGCACTTTGAATCCCCAAGTGTTTCACAGAAATTTATAACATAGAACCATGAAAATAAAAAATCATATTTTTTCCACAAAAACGATCTTTTGACCCCAATTTTTATCTTCCCAAGGGTAACAAGACCCCAAAAGTTTTTGTGCAATTTGTCCTGAGCATGCTGATACCACATATGTGGGAGTAAACCACTGTTTGGGTGCATGGCAGAGCTTGGAAGGGAAGGAGCGCCGTTTGACTTTTTCAACACAGAATTGGCTGGACGCCATGTTGCGTTTGTAGAGGCCCTGTTGTGTCTAAACAGTGGAAACCCCCACAATTGACCCTATTTTGGTAACTATACCCCCTAAGGAACTTATCTAGATGTGTGGTGAGCACTTTGCACCCCCAAGTGCTTTACAGAAGTTTATAACGCCCGGGCGTGAAAATAAAAAATCATATTTTTTCCACAAACCTGATCGTTTAGTCCCAATTTTTTATTTTCCCAAGGGTAACAGGAGAAATTAGACCACAAAAGTTGTTGTCCAATTTGTCCTGAGTACGCTGATACCCCATATGTGGGGGGGGACCACTGTTTGGGCGTACGGCAGGGCTTGGAAGGGAAGGAGCAACCGTTTGACTTTTTCAAGCCAAATTGGCTGGAATTGAAATTGGACGCAATGTCGCGTTTGGAGAGCCCTGATACGCCTAAATAGTGCGCCATTTGTAATGCAGACTTTGATGGAATGTTCTGCGGGCGTCATGTTGTGTTTGTAGAGCCCTTGATATGCCTAAACAGTAAAAACCCTGCAAGTGACACCATTTTGGAAACTAGACCCCCAAGGAGCTATCTAGATGTGTGGTGAGCACTTTGAACCCCAAGTGCTTCACAGAAATTTATAAACGCAGAGCCGTGAAAATAAAAAATCATTTTTTTCCTCAAAAAAGATTTTTTTAGCCAGCTATTTTTTATTTTCCAAGGATAACAGGAGAATAGAACCCCAAATTAGTGTGCAGTTTGTCCTGAGTACGCTGATACCCCATATGTTGGGGTAAACCACTGTTTGGGCGCACGGCAGGGCTTGGAAGGGAGGGAGCGCCATTTGACTTTTTGAACGCCACGTCGTGTTTGGAGACCCCTGATGTGTCTAAACAGTGGAAACCCCCCACAAGTGACCCCATTTTGGAAACTAGACCCCTTAAGGAACTTATCTAGATGTGTGGTGAGCACTTTGAATCCCAAGTGTTTCACAGAAATTTATAAACGCAGAGCCGTGAAAATAAAAAATAATTTTTTTCCTCAAAAAATGATTTTTTTAGCCAGCTATTTTTTATTTTCCCAAGGGTAACAGGAGAAATTAGAACCCCAAAATTGGTGTGCAATTTGTCCTGAGTACGCTGATACCCCATATGTTGGGGTAAACCACTGTTTGGGCGCACGGCAGGGCTCGGAAGGGAGGGAGCGCCATTTGACTTTTTGAACGCCACGTCGTGTTTGGAGACCCCTGATGTGCCTAAATAGTGGAAACGCCTCAATTCTAGCTCCAACCCTAACCTCAACACACCCCTAACCCTAATCCCAACCCTAACCCTAATCCTAACCTAAATCCCAACCCTAATTCCAACCCTAATTGTAACCCTAACCCTAATTGTAACCCTAACCCTAATTATAACCCTAACCTAAGGCTAGGTTGATTTTGAGTTTTACCAGCCCGTTCAACACATAGCGCTGACGGGCTGGTAACGGTATAGCATAACGCGATCGCGTTATGCTATACCCGCTAGTGCAGAGGAATCAGCAGATGATTCATCTGCGCTAGCGGTGACGGATCCCAGACGCTGCAGGCTGCGTCCGAGGCTCCATCACTGAATGATGGCACGTCGTGAACGCATGTCGCTTTACGGCATGCGTCGCGATGCGCCCTCAAATGGAGGTGAGAGGCAGCGTTAACGGACTGCGTTACACCGCATTATACCGCAGTATAACGCAGTCCGTCTAATGGACTGCCATAACGCAGTATGAACCCACCTAACCCTAATGCTAACCCTAACCCTAATTATAACCCTAACCCTAATTATAACCCTAACTCTAGCCCTAACCCTAACGGAAAAATAAAAATAAATACAATTTCTATATTTTATTATATGTCCCTAACTAAGGGGGTGATAAAGGGGGGGTTTATGTACTGTTTTTTTATTTTGACCACTGTGATAGTTTATCACAGTGATCAAAATGTACTTTTAGGAGAATGAATGAAAAATTTTTTGAATCTGCCGCCAGGAAGATTCGGCGGGTGCACTGCGCATGCGCCCGCCATTTTTTTTACAGGAAGAAGAGGCCGGGAGCCTGGGACCTGCCAGAAGACGGGAGACACCGGGAGGTACGAGGGGGGGATCGGGGGTACTGGGGACCCTAACTCTCTTTTTTTTTTTTTTCCGGTCGCCGTTATACTGTTATAACGGCGATCGCAACACTGGGGTCGGTAAATACCGACCTGTTGTGATTGGGTTTGAGATGAGTTCTGAGCAGAGACTCCCTCTGGTGGTTACAAGCGGTACTGGTCTGTTCAGTGAAGATTGTGAGGACTGGGAATCAGGTGTTACTGACTGGTCTTATATAAGGGAGTCACCTTCCCATCAGGGTTGCCGGTGATCAATTGTTCTGGTCTGAATCCTTCATTCCTGTTTCCCTTGTAGCCTGCTGTGTCGTGTCTGCATCTCCTGCTAACAGATAAGACATTTTCTTCTTTTTGTTTTTGTACTATATTTTTGCATTTTGTCCTGCACTTCTTTGGGGGCCTTCTGGGTCCCCTTCGGGGGCTTTTGCCCTCTCAGTTTAGTTCAGCCACTGATGTCTGTACTTTTGCTTTTTCCAGTTTTTTCAGTGGCTGCTGTTTTGATTTTGTTACACCAGAGAACTAATTTAGGTGGTAGAGGTCGTGTGATCTCAGGTGATTTTGAAATTAGTAGAGTTGGTGCTTTTCAGGGTTTTTGGGATTGCAGTAAGTACCCTTCCTATCCTTTTCTATTTAGTTAGTTTGGGCCCCAGCGTTTGCTCATACTATTTTCTTTCTGTGTCAGTATTTCTTCTTGTCTAACCGCCATTACTTGTTTGAGGGCTTTCTATTATCTTTGGGGTTCTGCTCCGGGGCAGATAGCTTTCCTATTTCTATCTTTAGGTGTAGTTAGTTTCTCAGGCTGTGACGAGGCGTCTAGGACCAACGTAGGAACGCTCCACGGCTGCCTCTAGTTGTGGTGGTTAGTCAGGGTACTGCAATCTCATAGATTCCAACTGCTCTGGTGTATTGCCTTTTTTACCTGCACTCCTCAGCTACCGAAACATAACAGTATCACCGGCCTAAAAATTGAAAATTGTATGGTACTCACAGAAGGGAAAAAATATTGTGAAAGAAAAAAGGTTGTCAGAGTTGTCAGAGATATTTTTCTATTTGTTGCATTTTTTTTTTTCCCTCTGTATCTCTGGGTGCTGGGGAGGATCTTTTCTCTCAATGGAGTTTGCACGGTTGTCAGCTTGCCACTGAGGTTCAGAGTATTGCTGCATATCTTGCTAGGTTGCCTGCTGTGGAACCTAGGATCCCATGCCAGATTTGTTTTTGGGGGATCGAGCTAAGTTTCAGAATTTCAAAAATAATTGTAAATTGTTTTTTGCCTTAAAATCTAAGTCCTCAGGGAACGCAGCGCAGCAGGTTCAAATTATCATCTCTCTCCTGCGCGGCGATCCTCAGGATTGGGCTTTTTCCCTGACACCTGGGGATCCTGTTTTGAGTGATGTTGATGCA
Organism: Oophaga sylvatica; assembly: GCA_033576555.1. Lineage (NCBI taxonomy): Eukaryota > Metazoa > Chordata > Amphibia > Anura > Dendrobatidae > Oophaga > Oophaga sylvatica. The sequence continues at coordinate 13,692 of JARQOD010008445.1, forward strand.
TTTTTTCAGGCTTTGGGGTTATTGTACGATGAGCCTAATGTCACTGATCAAGCTGAAAAAGCCTTGTTGGCATTAAATCAGGGGCCTTATGACGCTGAGTTATACTGTCAGAGATTCCGTAGGTGGGCAGTCCTGACCAAATGGAATGACGACGCTTTGGCAGCCCTTTTCCGGAAGGGTCTGTCAGATAATGCAAAGGATGTTATGGTGGGATTCCCTGTCCCCTCTGGTCTCAATGATTCTATGTCATTAGCGATTCAAATTGACAGACGTTTGCGTGAGCGGAGAAGTATGCGTGGAATGGTGTTGCTTTGTGAACCAGCTTCTGAACCCATGCAGTGTGATAGAGTGGTGTCTGGGGCACAGCGTCATGAGTTTCGAAAGCGCAATGGGTTATGTTTCTACTGTGGTGATGCCTCTCATGCTATTTCAGTCTGCCCTAAGCGGGGAAGACGTTTTGCACGCTCAGTTGTCTTGGGTAGTGTTCAGACTAAGTTTTTATTAACTGTCACTCTGATATGCTCTCTGTCCTCATTTTCTGCTCAGGCTTTCGTTGATTCTGGAGCAGCTATTAACCTGATGATTATGATTTTGCTAAACGTTGTGGGTTTCCCTTGATACCCCTACAGAAGTCTATTCCCCTACTGGGGATCGATTCTACCCCTTTGGCTGAGAATAAACCCCAGTTTTCTACTCAGGTGATAATGAGGGTTGAACCTGATCACCAGGAGTGCTGCAAATTTTTGGTTCTGTATAATCTGCATGACATTATCGTGCTGGGTTTCCCTTGGTTACAGTCTCATAATCCTGTTTTGGATTGGAAATCTGTGTCTGTAACCAGTTGGGGCTGCCAATGTGTTAATACCAACACTCCTGTTTTTTCTGCCTCCCCCAGGCTCAGGATGTTCCTGACTTTTTGATTGATTTTTCTGATGTGTTTAGCGAAAGTAAATCTGCATCCTTGCCTCCCCATAGGAGCTATGACTGCGCTATTGAATTAGTGCCGGGTAGTAAATTCCCTAAAGGTCGCCTTTTTAACTTGTCTGTACCTGAACATGACGCTATGCGGTCTTATATCAAGGAATCATTGGAGAAGGGTCATATCAGACCATCCTCTTCACCCTTAGGTGCCGGTTTTTTCTTTGTGGCCAAAAAAGATGGTTCATTAAGGCCGTGTATTGATTATCGTCTCTTGAACAATATTACTGTGAAATATCAATACCCGTTACCCTTGATTTCTGACCTGTTTTCCAGGGTGAAAAACGCTACTTGGTTTACCAAGCTTGACCTCAGGGGGGCGTATAACCTTATTCGCATTAAGCACGGGGATGAATGGAAGACGGCATTTAACACCCTGAAGGGCATTTTGAGTACCTTGTGATGCCCTTAGGGCTCATTAATGCTCCTTCCGTCTTCCAGTCCTTCATGAATGACATTTTCAGGGATTTTGTGGACAAATTTCTGATTGTTTATTTGGATGATATCTTGATTTTTTCTAATGACTGGGACTCTCATGTGAAACATGTTCGAACTGTGTTCCAGATTTTGAGAGAGAATGCTCTGTATGTGAAGGGATCAAAGTGTCTTTTTGGCGTACAGAGGATCTCATTTCTGGGATTCATTTTGTCCCCATCTGTTATTGAAATGGACCCATTCAAGGTTCAGGCCATCTGTGATTGGGTCCAACCTACTTCATTAAAGGCTCTTCAGAGATTTTTGGGTTTTGCCAATTTTTATCGTAAATTTATTGGTAATTTCTCGGTTATTGTTAAACCATTAACTGATTTGACCAGAAAGGGTTCTGATGTGGTGAATTGGCCTCCTGAGGCAGTCTCTGCGTTTCAGGAGCTTAAGCAGAGATTCACTTCTGCTCCTGTTCTACGGCAGCCTGATGTTTCTCTGCCATTTCAGGTGGAGGTTGATGCCTCTGAAATTGGGGCAGGTGCCGTTTTGTCCCAAAAAGATCCAGAGACCTCTAAAAGTAACCCTTGTGCCTTTTTCTCTCGAAAATTTTCTCCTACTGAACGTAATTATGACGTGGGTAATCGGGAGTTATTGGCCATGAAGTGGGCTTTTGAAGAGTGGAGACATTGGCTGGAGGGAGCCAAACATCAGGTGGTGGTCCTTACGGACCATAAGAATCTGGTTTATCTGGAATCTGCCAAGCGACTCAATCCTAGACAGGCCAGGTGGGCCTTGTTTTTCACACGTTTTAATTTTGTGGTTTCCTTTCTTCCTGGCACTAAGAATGTTAAGGCGGATGCCCTCTCGAGGAGTTTCCTTGCGGACTCTCCTGAGTTATCTGATCCTTCTGTTATTTTGAAAGAGGGTGTAGTTCTTTCCGCCATCTCGCCCAATTTGAGACTTGCTCTGGAGGGGTGTCAGGAGGATAGGCCCGAGTGCTGCCCTGTTGGAAAATTGTTTGTCCCGGACCAGTGGAAAAAGAGTGTGATGTCTGAGATTCATTGTTCCACATTGGCTGGGCATCCGGAATTTTTGGTACCAGAGACTTGGTTAGTCGGTCCTTTTGGTGGCCTACCTTGTCTCGTGATGTCAGGGAATTTGTGCAGTCCTGCGGGACTTGCTCTCGCTCCAAGCCTTGCTCTCGCTCTAGTGGTTTGTTGATGCCATTGCCTGTGCCCAAGAGACCATGGACCCATATCTCTATGGATTTCATTTCCGACCTTCCTGTTTCTCAGAGAATGACCACCATCTGGGTAACTTGTGATAGGTTTTCCAAAATGATACATCTTGTGCCATTACCTAAGTTGCCTTCCTCCTCTGAATTGGTGCCGTTGTTCCTTCAGCACGTGGTTCGTTTACACGGCATTCCTGAGAACATTGTGTCTGACAGAGGAGTCCAGTTTGTTTCCAGATTTTGGAGGACTTTTTGTTCTAAACTGGGTGTTCAATTGTCTTTCTCCTCGGCATTTCATCCTCAGACCAATGGTCAAACTGAGAGAACAAACCAGACATTGGAGACTTATCTTAGATGCTTTGTGTCTGCTGATCAGGATGACTGGGTCTCTTTTTTACCTTTGGCTGAGTTTGCTCTTAATAATAGGGCTAGCTCTGCCACTTTGATGTCTCCGTTTTTCTGTAATTCTGGGTTTCACCCTCGATTTTCTTCAGGACAGACGGAGGCTTCTGTCTGTCCAGGTGTTGACTCTGTTGTGGAGCGTATGCAACAGATTTGGGACCAGGTAGTGGAGAGGTTGTCCCTCTCTCAGGAGAAGGCCCAGCGGTTTGCTAACCAGCATAGGACTGATGGTCCTCGGTTTAAAGTGGGGGACTTGGTCTGGTTGTCCTCAAAGAATATTCCTATGAGAGTAGCATCTCCTAAATTTAAGCCTAGGTTCATTGAACCTTATAAGATCATTGAGATTCTTAATCCTGTTTCTTTTCGTTTGCTTCTTCCAGGGACATTTAAGATCCATAACGTGTTCCACAAGTCCTTGTTGAAGAGGTTAAGCCAGTGGTTCCTGCTGCTGTGCCTCCTGACCCTGTTTTGGTTGAGGGCAATCTGGAGTATGTGGTTGAGAAAATATTAGATTCTCGTTTTTCTAGACGGAAACTCCAGTATTTGGTTAAGTGGAGAGGTTATGGTCAGGAAGACAATTCTTGGGTGTTTGCTTCGGACATCCATGCTAGGAGACTCATCCGTGCGTATCATAGAAGGGGGGTACTGTTGTGAATGGGTTTGAGATGAGTTCTGAGCAGAGACTCCCTCTGGTGGTTACAAGCGGTACTGGTCTGTTCAGTGAAGATTGTGAGGACTGGGAATCAGGTGTTACTGACTGGTCTTATATAAGGGAGTCACCTTCCCATCAGGGTTGCCGGTGATCAATTGTTCTGGTCTGAATCCTTCATTCCTGTTTCCCTTGTAGCCTGCTGTGTCGTGTCTGCATCTCCTGCTAACAGATAAGACATTTTCTTCTTTTTGTTTTTGTACTATATTTTTGCATTTTGTCCTGCACTTCTTTGGGGGCCTTCTGGGTCCCCTTCGGGGGCTTTTGCCCTCTCAGTTTAGTTCAGCCACTGATGTTTGTACTTTTGCTTTTTCCAGTTTTTTCAGTGGCTGCTGTTTTGATTTTGTTACACCAGAGAACTAATTTAGGTGGTAGAGGTCGTGTGATCTCAGGTGATTTTGAAATTAGTAGAGTTCGTGCTTTTCAGGGTTTTCTGGGATTGCAGTAAGTACCCTTCCTATCCTTTTCTATTTAGTTAGTTTGGGCCCCAGCGTTTGCTCATACTATTTTCTTTCTGTGTCAGTATTTCTTCTTGTCTAACCGCCATTACTTGTTTGGGGGCTTTCTATTATCTTTGGGGTTCTGCTCCGGGGCAGATAGCTTTCCTATTTCTATCTTTAGGTGTAGTTAGTTTCTCAGGCTGTGACGAGGCGTCTAGGACCAACGTAGGAACGCTCCACGGCTGCCTCTAGTTGTGGTGGTTAGTCAGGGTACTGCAATCTCATAGATTCCAACTGCTCTGGTGTATTGCCTTTTTTACCTGCACTCCTCAGCTACCGAAACATAACACCGACCCAGATCATGTTCTCTGGGGTCTCGGCTACCCCCGGCAGTAGAGACCCCGGACAAAATTGCCCATCCCCCGGCAGATCGCGGCGGGCGCACTGAGCATACACCCGCCATTCAAGATGGCGGCACCCACCGGAGGAGGCAGGTGGGCCCGGGGGCCACAAGGGGCAGATTGGGGGCCACAAGGGGGGGAATCGGGGACCCTTTTTCTCTCTCCTCTGATGTCCGATGACATCAGAGGAGAGAGAAATTAAATGGCACATCAGATTTTTTTTTTTTGTGGCGATCGCCGTTATAGAGTTAATAACGACTATCGCAACATCGGAGTCGGTAAAAACCGACCCGATTCATGTTCTCTGGGGTCTCGGCTACAAGACCCCGGAGAAAATGCGCCTCTGGGGGGCGCTATTCACTTTTTCCACAGCGCCGTTAATTAACAGCACTGTGGTTTAAGTACCCTTAATTACCGCCGTGAAAAGGCGTATCGGCGGTCGTTAAGGGGTTAATTATAGCGTATAATGTAGAGTTGTGCGTATATACGAGTATATAGTATAGAATGTACAGATGTTTATATAGTATGTTGTATTGTATATAGTATATAGTGTGGAATCCACACTATATACACTGGCAAATCTCTACACTATATACACAGCTCCACTTTATATTTCTTGACACAGTATATATTGTGGAGCTATGTATGCTGTGTATACTTCTCCTGTCATGTATATGTGGCACACCAGGAGTTTGGTTGCCACAGTGACCTTGCCCTCCTCCACGGGAGGGTGATGTCATGCCTGAAAGCAAAGAAGGATCCCTTAGCAGGTAACACAGCATGCAACATCTTTTCTTACTCCAGACCAGAAGGAGGAGCTCTAGCACCTGATTTGCAGGAGAGCGTTTCTGGAATATTCAGGCTGGGGGAGGAGTTAGGCAGTGTAGCTGGAGGGACGAGAGAGGACAGACGTGTGGAGACAAGCTGGGGATGTAGGGGCTATACAGAGCTCATCCCCAGGTCTGAGCGCCGGAAACTGGACCCCTGGAGTCTGAGGCTGAGAGGGTGAAGTAAAGTCCCAGCAGCAGAATCCGGAGGGCAGAGGACGGCAGGTCCTCTGTCTCAATTAAGACTCTTTTTCAAAGCAGCAGCACATGTGAGCCGGAGAATCCATAGAGAGTGATTCCTGAAACAGGTTACAGCTGCCTGTTATGGGAGTGAAGTTCAACTTAAATAAGAGAGAGAGAGAGAGAAAGAGGAACTTGGATGGAGCTTATAGCAGCCAGTGCCTCAGAAAACAGCGCTAGGAAGGAGACCTCACATCCCACCTGTAGTAAGGGGATCCTAAACTGCTTTCAGACCTACTCCAGTACGACCTGTATTCAATGCCCTGGATACTTTGCCTGCAAAACTGTAAGTAACTGTTTCTCAGTCTCTTCCTGCATCACCTACTACACTCAGCTGCATCTCTTAGCACCATTACCTCCTTTCACTATATCTACCTGCCCTGGGATATCATAGCCTCACCTGTGGGAGGCTGTACCTACTCTGCTGAATCTCACCATCTATCCCAGAGGATCTGCATCGCAGCGCTGGTCACCATTGACCAGATACCACAGGTGGCGTCACGAATACCTACACTACAAACTCTATTCATTCCCTGTAAATAATTCCCCTTTTATTGGACGCCCAGAGCCACGGACCGTGTCACTGCCGCTGTGACACATCCCTTCAATACACCGGCCCGGTACATAGTATCCCACTGCCCTGGCGGGCGATCCATATACATGGTGTAATTCTCAGTATCTGCTCTTATTATGTGTGTGTGCGTGTGTGTATATACACTGCTCAAAAAATAAAGGGAACACTTAACCCCTTTACCCCCGAGGGTTGTTTGCACGTTTAATGACCCGGCCAATTTTTAGAATTCTGACCACTGTCTCTTTATGAGGTTATAACTCTGGAATGCTTCAATGGATCTTCATGATTCTGAGAATGTTTTCTCATGACATATTGTACTTCAAGATAGTGGTAAAATTTCTTCGATATAACTTGTGTTTATTTATGAAAAAAATGGAAATATGGTGAAAATTTTGAAAATGTAGCAATTTTCAAACTTTGAATTTTTTCCCTTTAAACAGAGAAATATGTCACACAAATATAGTTGCTAAATAACATTTCCCACATATCTACTTTACATCCGCACAATTTTGGAACCCAAATTTTTTTTTTGTTAGGAAGTTATAAGGGTTAAAAGTTGACCAGTGATTTCTCATTTTTACAAGAAAATGTACAAAACCATTTTTTTAAGGACCACCTCACATTTGAAGTCACTTTGAGGGGTCTCTATGGCAGAAAATACCCAAAAGTGACACCATTCTAAAAAACTGCACCCCTCAAGGTAGTCAAAATGACATTCAAGAAGTTTATTAACCCTTCAGGTGCTTCACAGGAGCTGAAGCAACATGGAAGGAAAAAATGAACACTTAACTTTTTAGTCACAAAAATTATATTTTACAAACAATTTTTTTATTTTAACAAGGGTAAAAGGAGAAAATGGACAGATAAAGTTATTGGGCAATTTCTCCCGAGTTCGGTGATACCCCATATGTGGGGGAAAACCAGTGTCTGGGCGCACGTCAGGGTTCGTAAGGGAAGGAGCGCCGTTTGACTTTTTCAAACCAAAATTTGGTGGAATTGAGATTGGATGCCATGTTGCAGTTGGAGAGCCCTGATGTGCCTAAACAGTAGAAACCCCCACAAGTGACACCATTTTGGAAACTAGACCCCCTAAGGAACTTATCTAGATCTGTTGTGAGCACTTTGAACCCCCAAGTGTTTCACTAAAGTTTATAATGCCTGGGTGTGAAAAAAAAAAATTTCCACAAAAATGATTTTTTAGTCTCCAACTTTTGATTTTCCCAAGGAAATTGGACCCCAACAGTTGTTGTCCAATTTGTCCTGAGTACGATGATACCCCATATGTGGGGGGGAACTGTTTGGGCGCAAGGCAGGGCTTGGAAAGGAAGTAATGATGTTTTGGAATGCAGACTTTGATGGGTGTAATGTTCACTTTGCAGAGCCCCTGATGTACCCAAACAGTGTAACCCCCCACAAGTGACCCCATTTTGGAAACTAGCCCCCCTAAGGAACTTATCTAGATCTATGGTGAGCACTTTGAACCCCCAAGTGCTTCACACAAGTTTATAATGCCCGGGCATGAAAATAAAAAATCCTATTTTTTCCCACAAAAAAATCTTTTAGTCACCAATTTTTTATTTTCCCAAGGGTAACAGGAGAAATTGGACCACAAAAGATGTTGTCCAATTTGCCCTGAGTATGCTGATACCCCATATGTTGGGGGAACCACTGTTTGGGCGCACGGCAGAGCTCGGAAGGGAAGGAGCGCCATTTGACTTTTTCAAACCAAATTGGCTGGAATTGAGATTAGACGCTATGTCGCATTTGGATAGCCCCTGATGTGCCTAAACAGTGGAAACCCCCCACAAGTGACCCATTTTAGAAACTAGACCCCCTAAGGAACTTATCTAGATCTGTGGTGAGCACTTTGAACCCCCAAGTGCTTCATACAAGTTTATAACGTAGAACCGTAAAATTAAAAAATCATATTTTTTCCACAAAATGATATTTTCACCCCAATTTTTATTTTCCCTCGGGTAACAAGACCTCAAGAGTTATTTTGCAATTTGTCCTGAGTACGCTGATACCCCATATGTGGGGGTAAACCACTGTTTTGGTGCATGGCAGAGCTCGGAAGGGAAGGAGCGCCGTTTGACTTTTTCAATGCAGAACTGGCTGGACGCCATGTCACGTTTGGAGAGCCCCTGATGTGCCTAAACAGTGGAAACCCCCCACAAGTGACCCCATTTTGGAAACTAGACCCCCCAAGGAACTTATCTAGATCTGTTGTGAGCACTTTGAACCCCCAAGTGTTTCACTAAAGTTTATAATGCCTGGGTGTGAAAAAAAATTCCACAAAAATGATTTTTTTAGTCCCCAATTTTTCCCAAGGAAATTGGACCCCAATAGTTGTTGTCCAATTTGTCCTGAGTACGCTGATACCCCATATTTGGGGGGGAATACTGTTTGAGCGCACGGCAGGGCTCGGAAAGGAAGTAATGACGTTTTGGAATGCAGACTTTGATGGGTGTCATGTTCAGTTTGCAGAGCCCCTGATGTGCCTAAACAGTGGAAACCCCCGAAATTTCTCCCGAGTTCAGTGATACCCCATATGTGGGGGAAAACCACTGTCTGGGCACATGGCAGGGCTCGGAAGGGAAGGAGCGCTGTTTGACTTTTTCAAACCAAAATTGGCTGGAATTGAGGTTGGATGCCATGTTGCGTTTGGAGAGCCCCTGATGTGCTTAAACAGTGGAAACCCCCCACAAGTGACATCATTTTGGAAACTAGACCCCCTAAGGAACTTATCTAGACCTGTGGTGAGCGCTTTGAACCCCAAGTGCTTCACACAAGTGTATAATGCCTGGGCATGAAAATTAAAAATCCTATTTTTTTACCCACAAATATGATCTTTTAGTCACCAATTTTTTATTTTCCCAAGGGCAACAGGAGAAATTGGACACCAAAGTTGTTGTCCAATTTGTACTGAGTACGCTGATATCCCATATGTCGGAGAAAACTACTGTGTGGGGACATGTCCGGGCTCGGAATAGAAGTAGTGACGTTTTGTAATGCACACTTTGATGGAATGGTCTGCGGGTGTCATGTTGCGTTTGGAGAGCCCCTGATGTGCCTAAACAGTGGAAACCCCCCACAAGTGACCCCATTTTGGAAACTAGACCCCCAAAAGAACTTATCTAGATGAGTGGTGAGCACTTTGAGCCCCCAAGTGCTTCACAGAAGTTTATAACGCCCGGGTGTGAACATAAAAAAAAATCATATTTTTTCCACAAACATGATCTTTTAGTCCCCAGTTTTTTATTTTCTCAAGGGTAACAGGAGAAATTGGACACCAAAAGTTGTTGTTCAATTTGTCCTGAGTATGCTGATACCCTATATGTGCAGAAAACTACTGTATGGGCACACGTCGGGGCTTGGAAGGGAAGTAGTGACGTTTTACATTGCAGACTTTGATGGAATAGTCTGCGGGTGTCATGTCGCGTTTGGAGAGCCCCTGATGTGCCTAAACAGTGGAAACCCCCACAAGTGACCCCATTTGAGAAATTAGACCCCCCCAAGGAACTTATCTAGATGTGTGATGAGAACTTTTAACCCCAAGTGCTTCACTGAAGTTTATAACGTAGAGCCATAAAAATAAAAAATCATATTTTTTCCTACAAAAATGATATTTTCGCCCCAATTTTTTATTTTCCCAAGGGTAACAGAAGAAATTGGACCCCAAGAGTTATTGAGCAATTTGTCCTGAGTACGCTGATACCCCAAATGTGGGGGTAAACTACTGTTTGGGCGCATGGCAGAGCTCAGAAGGGAAGGAGCACCGTTGACTTTTTCAACGCAGAATTGGCTGGAATTGAAATCAGAAGCCATGTCGCGTTTGGAGAGCCTCTGATATGCCTAAACAGTGGAAACCTCCCAATTCTAACTCAAACCCTAACCCCAACACACCCTAATCCTAGTCCCAACCCTAATCATAACCTTAACCACAAACCTAATCCTAACACACCCCTAACCCTAATCTCAACCCTAACCCTAATCCTAACTTTAGCCCCAACCCTAACCCTAAGTTTAGCCCCAACCCTAACCCTAATGGGAAAATGGAAATAAATAAATTTTTTACATTTAATTATTTTTCCCTAACTTAGGGGGTGGTAAATGGTGGTTTGATTTACTATTTATAGCAGGTTTTTATGATTGGCAGCTGTCACGCTAAATGACGCTTTTTATTGCAAAAAATAGTTTTTGCATCACCACATTTTGAGAGCTATATTTTTCCATATTTTGGCCCACAGAGTCATGTGAGGTCTTATTTTTTGCGGGACGAGTTGACGTTTTTATTGGTTCCATTTTTGGGCACTTGACATTTTTTGATCACTTTTATTACGATTTTTAGGAGGCAGAATGAACAAAAGCCAGAAATTCATGAATTTCTTTTGGGGGGGGCGTTTATACCGTTCCGCGTGTGGTAAAATCAATAAAGCGGTTTTATTCTTTGGGTCATTCCGATTACGGCGATACCTCATTTATATCTTTTTTTATGTTTTGGCGCTTTTATACATATAAAAACAATAATATATTAAAAATAATTGTTTTTACATCGCTTTATTCTGCAAGCTATAACTTTTTTATTTTTTCGCTGATGACGCTGTGTGGTGACTCGTTTTTTGCGGGACAAGATGACGTTTTCAGCGGTACCATGTTTATTTTTAGCTGTCTTTTTGATTGCGTGTTATTCCACTTTTTGTTCGGCGGTATGATGATAGAGCATTTTTTTTGCCTTGTTTTTTAAGGGGTTCACTAAAAGGGTTAACTAGTGGGACAGTTTTATAGGGTGAGCCATTACGGACGCGGTGATACTAAATATGTGTACTTTTATTGTTGTGGAATTTTTTTACAATAAAGAAATGAATTTATTGGGGAATATTTTTTTTTCTTTATTTTGGAATTTTTTCTTACACGTTATTTTTATTTTTTTTTTACATTTTTACTTTGTCCCAGGGTGGGACATCACTGCATAATGTAAGATCGCTGGTCTGACAGTTTGTGCAACACTCTGTCAGAGCAGCGATCTGACAGGCAGTGCTGCAGGCTTTCTCAGCGCCTGCTCTCAGCAGGCACTGAGGAAGCCGCCTCCCTGCAGGACCCAGAAGGACGACGCGGCCATCTTGGATCCGGGGTCCTGCAGGGAGGAAGCCCTCAGAACAGCGCAATCACATCACGCTGTTCTGAGGGTCTCAAGGAAGCACGCAGGGAGCCCCCTCCCTGTGCGATGCTTCCCTGTGCCCCCGGTACATCTTTGATCGCAGTGTGCCAGGGGTTAATGTGCCGAGAGCAGTCCGTGACCGCTCCTGGCACATAGTGCCGGGTGTCAGCTGTGATAATCAGCTGACACCCAGCCGCGATCAGCTGCGTTCCCCCGGGAGCGCTGCTGATCGCCTATGACGTACTTGGGAATTAAGTCCCAGGGCACATGGACGGGATAGTACGTCAGATGACAGAAAGGGGTAAAACAACAGAATATAACTCCAAGTAAATCAAACTTCTGTGAAATCAAACTGTCCATAACATAACCTTTCTCTGCCGTGGAACTGAAATGTTGCCACATGGGCTAATAAAGAGTCGGAAGACGCTGACGTTGAGGAGTCCGGAGCAGAGCAGCGGCCAGTGAGGAGAGGTGAAGATTTCATGCTTTTTTTATGTTTTGAACAATATATGAGGCTCATCATATACTGAAGCATCATATGGGGCCCATCATACAATGGAGCATTATATGGAGCATCATATGGGGCCCATTATATACTGGAGCATCATATGGGGCCCATCATACAATGGAGAATTATATGGAGCATCATATAGGGCCCATTATATACTGGAGCATCATATGGGGCCCATTATATATGGAGCATTATATGGAGACTTATATGGGGCCCATTATATATGGAGCATTATATGGGGCCCATTCTGTTTGAAGCAATATACAGGGCCCATCATATACTGTATGGAGCATTATATGGGGCCCATTCTGTTTGGAGTTTGGAGCAATATATGGGGCCCATCATATTATGTATGGAGCAATATATGGGGCCCATTCTGTATGGAGCAAGGTATGGGGCTCGTTATACTGTATGGAGTATTATATGGGGCACATTATACTGCATGGAGCATTATATGGGGCTCATTATACTGCATGGAGCAATATATGGGGATCATTATTCTGTATTGAGCACTATGTGGTACCCATAATACTGTATGGAGCATTATATGAGGCTTATTATTCTGTATGGAGCAATGTATGGTGCTCATTATACTGTATGGAGCACTATGTGGTACCCATAATACTGAATGGAGCATTATATGAGGCTTTTTATTCTGTATGGAGCAATATATGGTGCTCATTATACTGTATGGAGCAATATATGGGGCATGTTATTCTGTATGGAGCACTATGTGGATAGGGGATAACTTTCCAATTGCTGGAGATCCGACTGCTGGGACCTCCATGATCCTGAAAATCAGAGCTCTGTAGAGCACTATGTAAATGCAGCTGTGGTCGATCACACGCACTGTGGCGCCATTCACATGTGGGCCTTCAAATATCTCCTTTTAGGAGAGTGAGGGGCACGACAAAGTAAAGCAAAATTCACTGATCGGGGTGGGGAGTGTTAGGCCGGCGTCACACTGGCGACAGAATCGGACGACTGCAATGCGATGAAAAATCGCATTGCAGTCGGACCTATGTTAATCTATGGAGCAGTTCCCACTATCAGATTTTTTGTGGTCCGTTTTAAACGTCCGTGTGCAATCGCAGCATGCTGCGATTGTCACCGATTGTCGGTTGACAATCGCCAATGCAAGTCTATGGGAGCGATGAAAAATCGGATTACAAACGGACCACACTGTGTGACTTGCGATGAAATCGCATCGGTGTCCTTTAGAAAAGCCGGCAATTCATTCCCTGCCTATACTGTAAAATCACACTGACAGCTTTAATAAAGAATCGAATCACTACATATACACACATAGAATACATATATATATATATATGTCATTGTGACATGTATATATATATATATATATATATTTATAGTTTCTACACTTCTACATACTGTATTAGCCGCTCATTCAATTGCCGGCTTCTGTGAAATCACAGAAGCCAACATGAAATGATACATTGTTTCCACACAGTTAACCATGTCATTTCCTGTATTTTGATATTTGTTTAGAACTTACAATTACATGAGTGTATTTGTGCAAAATTTCAGACATGTAGGGGTTAATTAAAGGTGTAATTTCGTTGAAAAAAAATGCGTGGGCTCCCGCTGTATTTTCTCCACCAGACAGACAAAGCAAAGCGAGTGGGGGCAGATAATAACAGCCTAGGGAGGGTACATTTTTTGTGCCCCCCCTGGCTACTAACATCTGCCCCCAGACACCCCAGAAAGGGCAAATCTATAATTAGATTCGCCCTTTCTGGCACTTTGCCCGTCTATTCCCATTGCCCTGTAGCGGTGGCGAATGGGTTAATAATCTCACCTTACTGTCACCTTAGTATTGAAAGGTGACCTTAAGGCAGGTTAATAATTGAGAGCTGTCAATTAGACAACTATCAATTATTAATCCTATTGTATGAAAGAAAAATCAAACACACACAGTTTACTAAAAAATAAGTTTAATGAAATAATCACACAGTTTTTGACAATATTTTATTTTCCTGCTAAAACCATTTCCTGTAATAAAAATAAAATAAAAAAGCAAAATTATACTTACCAATCCGATGTACAGTCAGGTCCCACGGTGTAATCCATCAGAAAGGGTTAACAGGTTACAGGTCGCAGAGAGCTAATAATGCTGTCTCAGACCTGTATTCCCCTGAATGAATAACTTCCTCTCCCAGCGAAAGTAGAGGAATAGATTCATGAATGGAGCTTAATTGATTTATTGCCAATTTAACTTTAGTGACCTGACCTAAAGGGAAAGTGGACACAATCAATTAAGCTTCATTCATTAAACACATCCTCTCCTGTCGCCAGGAGAGGAACTTATTCATTCAGGAGCTTTGAGCTGAGCATGCAGGATTACTTGCACTGCTTGGCTCAAAGCTAGTTAACCCTTTGTGAAGGATTACAGCGTGGGACGTGACAGATCAGCGGAATAGGTAAGAATAATGTTTTTTTTTTTTTTTCTTTATTTTAGGAGATCAATGGCTTCGCACGGATTAAGTGTAAAATAAAATATGGTCAAAAAAATGTGTTTTTATTTCATTAAAATTAATTTTTATTAATGTGTGTGTGTTTTTTAATTTACTTCAATAGGATTAATAATTGATAGTTGTCTAATTGACAGCTCTCAATTATTAACCTGCCTTAAGGTCACCTTTCAATACTAAGGTGACAGTAAGGTGAGATTATTAACCCATTCGCCACCGCTACAGGGCAATGGGAATAGACGGGCAAAGTGCCAGAAAGGGCGAATCTAATTATAGATTTGCCCTTTCTGGGGTGTCTGGGGGCAGATGTTAGTAGTCAGGGGGGGCACAAAAAAAAGTACCCTCCCTAGGCTATTATTATCTGCCCCCACTCGCTTGCTTTGTCTGTCTGGTGGAGAAAATACAGCGGGAGCCCACGCATTTTTTTGTCAACGAATTTACACCTTTAATTAACCCCTACATGTCTGAAATTTAGCACAAATACACTCATGTAATTGTAAGTTCTAAACAAATATCAAAATACAGGAAATTACATGGTTAACTGTGTGGAAACAATGTATCATTTCATGTCGGCTTCTGTGATTTCACAGAAGCCGGCAATTGAATTAGCGGCTATAACAGTATGTAGAAGTCTAGGAACTATAAATATATGTATATATATGTCACAATGACATGTATATATATATATGTGTTCTATGTGTATATATCTATTCTTTTTTTGTGATTGAAATACTATTCTTTTGGATCCATTATATGTCAGTTTTGCAAGCCTGCGAGAAAATCTCGCAAGTCGGATGAAAATCGGATGTTACAAGGTACACACACATGCGACTAAATCGCATCTTTGAAGGAAAATCGGATGCCAGAAGGATGTGTGATGTTTGCATTTTGATCCGACAATCGACCGTCTAAAATGGACCGATTTTTTGTCGTTGTGTGTGACGCCGGCCTTATAGTTTGTGGGCTGGTGGGGTTTGTGTGGCAGGGCTGCTTTTTTGTCCCAGTCCGGCCCTGGAGACAAAACTTGTGTAACCTGATACTAACAGAGATGGTGTAAGACAAAGTGTGGCATCATACACACCCTGTATGTTACACATTCACACACTCCATGCTACTACATACATCACGACTCTGCATGTTACACACAAATGTATGCTCCATGCTACACACACTGCATGTTACAGACACTACACGTTACACAGTTTTTACGGGTGCACATACACATACACACTGTAATAGACAAGCCAGACTTTCTCCTCCTCTTCGTTTTCTCCATAATCCAGTGATTTAAACCAAGTGTCCTTCTGCACTTTTAACCTTGGAAGCTGCACTGATAATGCAGGACTGGTATTATCAATGCTGTTTCTGGCTTATATAACTCCTGGGGTCCCTTTAAGGACAGGAACTCTGGACAATTGCCAGCTTCCTCTCTCCCTAAGGCTAGTCCTGGCTACTAGACCATAATGTAAAACAGGTAATAGGTTCCCTTTCCTACCATGTGGCACTTATGAAGCTGATCTCTCATTATGTGATATCTGGTCTTTACAGTGAGCCACGACCACCTACCAGGAGACCCCCATAGATCTCAGTAGGGATCACCATGTTAATAGTGCATGTGCAAACATATTCCATTCAGAAGGGTATTAATGCCATTCAGGAAAGAGGCGGCATGAACTGTTTTTAAACTTCTTGCAAGGAAGCAAGGATACCAATTTTGGATAGGTTCAGAATCCTCAGCCAGACATGTTACTGACAAGGAGGGACAGGACTGATTTGAAGACTGGTTGTAGAAGTCTGGATATACAGAGTATTCGGATAGGTCTCAGATACTGATTAAGTACTGGTCGCACAAGAGCCAGGGACTTCGGGTTCAGTACTGGTCCCACAAGGACCAGGGACTTCGGGTTCAGGACTGGTCCCACAAGGACCAGGGACTTTGGGTTCAGGACTGGTCACACAAGGACCAGCGACTTCGGGTTCAGGACTGGTTGCACAAGGCCTAGGGACTTCAGTTTCAGGACTGGCTGCACAAGGACCAGGGACTTTGGGTTCAGGACTGGTCGCACAAAGACCAGGGACTTCAGGTTCAGGACTTGCTGCACAAGGACCAGGGACTTCGGGTTCAAGACTGGCCACACAAGGACCAGGGACTTTGGGTTCAGGACTGGCCGCACAGGGACTTTGAGTTCAGGATGGGCCGCACAAGGACAGGGACTTCAGGTTCAGGACTGGCCACACAAGGACCAGGGGACATCACAACTCACTAGCGGACCACCTCACTCACTAATGATTCACTGTGTTGTTTGGCTTTTCCCTACAGGGGAAGGTGCCTTATATACAAGATGCCTCCCAGCTATTAGCATTTTGCAGGTATACTCTGTTGCTAAATGCCCTCCAGCCACTGGGTTGGGGCATTTTACTATGTGCGCAGCTGCTCCTTTAAGGGGAAGGAGAACCATGCAGGGGCACCTGACAATAGTGTTCCAGTATAAAGAAACCTGATAGTTTTTCTTAACATAGAATGCAGCAACATAAAGTAATGTTGAATGATTCTAGAAGTTATGTTGTCAACCGTCTTCTATTAAAGGAAAAATAAATGCAAGAGGAAATAAACATGTCATAACAACACACGGTCGAATATCTCTTGACTGTTCAATGAGGCTGATTAATCAATTATGACTATCAATATAAAAACAATGACATTGGCCACTAGAGCAGGCACAAAATGCTGACATTTGCTGCAGCTCTCTTGCCAACTTTACTGTGTAGAATGAGGCATATTAAGCAGAGGTTGGGCTACATTAGGCAGGAGAATAATATTAGGTTTTGACGTCCCTACTGCATCCAATCTCATCAAATGAAACTGGCAACTAGAGAAAGCACAAAATGATGACATTTGCTGCAGCTTATTATTATTATTATTACACATTTATATAGCACCATTTATTCCATGGCGCTTTACATATGAAAAGGGAAAATATAGACAGGTACAATAAACGTGTGCTAGATAAGGGACACACAAGTACAGAAGGAGAGAGGACCCTGCCGCGAGGGCTCACAGTCTACAGGGATGGGTGGAATACACTAGGAAAGGGTAGAGCTGGTCGTGCGATGGTTCAGTAGACTGAGGATCATTGTAGGCTGTAGGCTTGTCGGAACAGGTGGGTCTTCAGGTTCTTCTTGAAGGTTTCTGTTGTTGGTGAAAGTCTGATGTTTTGCGGCAGGGAGTTCCAGAGTATGGGGGAAGCCCGGGAGAAGTCTTGTATGCGGTTGTGGGAAGAAGAGATGAGGGGGGAGTCGAGAAGGAGATCTTGAGAGGATCGAAGGTTGCGTGTGGGTAGGTAGCGGGAGACCATGTCACAGATGTATGGAGGAGAAAGGTTGTGGATGGCTTTGTATGTCATGGTTAGGGTTTTGAACTGAAGCCTCTGGGCAATAGGAAGCCAGTGAAGGGCCTGGCATAGGGGGGAGGCTGGGGAATATCGGGGAGACAGGTGGATTAGTCGGGCAGCAGAGTGTAGGATGGACTGGAGTGGTGCCAGAGTGCTAGAGGGGAGGCCAGACAGTAGGAGGTTGCAGTAGTCGAGGCGGGAGATGATAAGGGCGTGCACTAGTGTTTTTGTGGTTTCATGGTTGAGGAATGAGCGGATCCGGGAAATATTTTTGATTTTGAGGCGGCAGGAGGTGGCGAGGGCTTGGATGTGTGGTTTGAAAGAGAGGGCAGAGTCGAGGATCACCCCAAGGCACCGAGCATGCGGGACTGGGGAAAGCAAGCAGCCATTGACATTGATGGATAGGTCTGGTGGAGGGAAGAATGAGGTGGGGGAAAGATGATGAATTCTGTTTTGTCCATGTTCAGTTTGAGAAAGCGAGCAGAAAAGAAGGCTGAGATAGCAGACAGGCACTGTGGGATTTTGGTGAGTAGGGAGGTGAGGTCAGGTCCAGATAGGTAGATCTGCGTGTCATCGGCTTAGAGGTGATACTGCAAGCCGTGGGATTCTATGAGCTGTCCCAGGCCGAAGGTATAGATGGAGAGGAGTAGGGGTCCTAGGACTGAGCCTTGAGGAACACCGACAGACAGGGGGCGAGGTGAGGAGGTGGTGTGTGAGAGGGAGACACTGAATGTTCGGTCTGTTAGGTATGATGAGATCCAGGATAGGGCCAAGTCTGTGATGCCAAGACATGAGAGAATCTGTAGCAGGAGGGAATGGTCCATGGTGTCGAAGGCAGAAGACAGGTCCAGGAGAAGGAGGACAGAGTAGTGTCGCTTGCTCTTGGCGGTTAGCAGGTTGTTAGTGACTTTAGTTAGGGCAGTTTCAGTGGAGTGATACGGTAGGAAGTCGGATTGTAAACGGTCAAAGAGGGAACAGGAGGAGAGGTGGGAGGACAGTTCGAGATATACATGCTGTTCCAGTAGTTTTGAGGCGTAGGGGAGAAGAGATATCGGGCGATAGTTAGACACAGAGGATGGGTCGAGGGAGGGCTTTTTGAGGATGGGAGTGATTGAGGCATGTTTGAAGGATGAAGGAAAGACACCATTTGTAAGTGAAAGGTTGAAGAGGTGTGTGAGAGTAGGGATGAAGACTGTGGCAAAGTTAGGGATGAGGTGGGACGGGAGTGGGTCAAGCGCACAAGTGGTGAGGTGTGATCGTGACAGGAGAGTGGAGAGCTGATCTTCTGTCATGGTGGTAAAGCTGGTTTTAGAAGAACAGGGCTGAGTGGTTAAGAGGGACATTGGCGGCTGCGGGCCAAAGCTTTCTCTGATCATATCAATCTTTTGCTTAAAGAAGGAGGCAAAGTCTTCAGCAGAAATGAGAGGAGAGGGAGGAGGTGCTGTGGGATGGAGTAGAGAATTGAAAGTGTTGAAGAGCTGTTTTGGGTTGTGAGACAGGGAGGATATGAGAGATGCAAAGTAAGTTTGTTTTGTGGCAGACAGCGTGGACTTGAAGCTGGCGAGGGACTGCTTGTATGCGTTGAAGTGCTCGGTAGAATGGGTTCTCTTCCATCTCCGCTCGGCAGCCCTGGAAGCCCGTCTCAGTTCTTTGGTGACAAAGGTAATAAATCCGGCACTCAAAATTGATGAAGAATATGGGTGATTTATTCGTAGTACCATCCACAACATAACGTTTCGGTCAAACACTCTGACCTTCTTCAGACTAAGGCCTCATACTCACTGGCTGGAAAAAAATCGGTCCGTTTTCTGCAGGAAAAAAACGGTACATTTGTTGTAAAAAGGCATGCGATTTTGATGCGATTTTAAATCGCACCATGCGTTTTCTGTCAGTTTTCCATCAGTTTTCCATCTGTATGCAATGCGATTTTAACATGAAGTTTTACATAGAGCAGTTATCTCTATGTAAAAAGTCATGTAAAAATCACATTGTAACAAAAAAATTTACACAAAAAGCAAATAATTATATATATAATATATATATATATACATCTAATATATATATATATATAATATATATATAGGTCATACACTTCTACATAGTATAATAGCCGCTAATTCATCCCCGGCTATACTGTAAAATCACACTGACAGCTTTAATAAAGAATAGAAACAATACATATACACACATAGAATACATATATATATATATTATTATATATATATATATATATGTAATTGTGACATATATATACATATATTTATAGTTCCTAGACTTCTACATACTGTAATAGCTGCTAATTAAATTGCCGGCTTTTGTGAAATCACAGAAGCCGACATGAAATGATACATTGTTTCCACACAGTTAACCATGTAATTTCCTGTATTTTGATATTTGGTTTGAACTTACAATTACATGAGTGTATTTGTACAAAATTTCAGACATGTAGGGGTTAATTAAAGGTGTAAATTCGTTGAAAATAAATGCGTGGGCTCCCGCTGTATTTTCTCCACCAGACAGACAAAGCAAGTGAGTGGGGGCAGATAATAATAGCCTAGGGAGGGTACATTTTTTTTGTGCCCCCCCTGGCTACTAACATCTGCCCCCAGACACCCCAGAAAGGGCAAATCTATAATTAGATTCGCCCTTTCTGGCACTTTGCCCGTCTATTCCCATTGCCCTGTAGCAGTGGCGAATGGGTTAATAAGGGGTTAATGTCACCTTGCTATTGAAAGGTGACCTTAAGCCATGTTAATAATTGAGAGCTGTCAATTAGACAACTATCAATTATTAATCCTATTGAAGTAAATAAAAAAACACAAACACACTTTAAGAATAAATAATTTTAATGAAATCAAAACACATATTTTTGACCATCTTGTATTTAATTCTTAATCCGTTCGAAGCCCTTGTTCTTCTAAAATAAATATAAAATAATAAAACAACATTATTCTTACCTATCTGGCGATCTGTCACGTCCCACGATGTAATCCTTCACAAAGGGTTAACTAGCAATCAGATAAGCAGCGCAAGTAATCCTGCATGCTCATCTGATAGCTCCTGAATGAATGAGCTTATCTCCTGCCGACAGGAGAGGATGTGATTAATGAATGAAGCTTAATTGATTGTGTCCCACTTTCACTTTAGGTCAGGTCACTCAAGTGAAAGTGGCAATAAATCAATTAAGCTCCATTCATGAATCTATTCCTCTCCTTTCGCTGGGAGAGGAACTTATTCATTCATGGGAATACAGCTCGGAGACAGCATTAGCTCTCTGCAAGCTGTAACCTGTTAACCCTTTCTGATGGATTACACCGTGGGACCTGACTGTACATCGGATTGGTAAGAATAATTTTGCTTTTTTTTTTTATTTTTATTACAGGAAATGGTTTTAGCAGGAAAATAAAATATGGTCAAAAACTGTGTGATTATTTCATTAAACTTATTTTTTATTAAACTGTGTGTGTTTGATTTTTCTATCATACAATAGGATTAATAATTGATAGTTGTCTAATTGACAGCTCTCAATTATTAACATGGCTTAAGGTCACCTTTCAATAGCAAGGTGACATTAACCCCTTATTAACCCATTCACCACCGCTACAGGGCAATGGGAATAGACGGGCAAAGTGCCAGAAAGGGCGAATCTAATTATAGATTTGCCCTTTCTGGGGTGTCTGGGGGCAGATGTTAGTAGCCAGGGGGGGCACAAAAAAAATGTACCCTCCCTAGGCTATTATTATCTGCCCCCACTCGCTTGCTTTGTCTGTCTGGTGGAGAAAATACAGCGGGAGCCCACGCATTTATTTTCAACGAATTTACACCTTTAATTAACCCCTACATATCTGAAATTTTGTACAAATACACTCATGTAATTGTAAGTTCAAACCATATATCAAAATACAGGAAATGACATGGTTAACTGTGTGGAAACAATGTATCATTTCATGTCGGCTTCTGTGATTTCACAAAATTCGGCAATTGAATTAGCGGCTATTACAGTATGTAGAAGTGTAAGAACTATAAATTATATATTT
>JARQOD010008446.1:0-35503 GCA_033576555.1 Oophaga sylvatica
CCAAACCCCTTCCAATCCACCAAAAAATAAGTCTTTCTTCCTACCCTTTTGGTGGCCAGAATGTTCTCTACCTCAAATTCATCGTCAGCAGACACTGGAGCAGGAGGTGTACCTGTAGACTTGAAAAAAAGAGTTAAGTACCACCGGTTTGAGGAGAGATAAATGGAAAGAGTTAGGAATGCGCAAATTGGCCGGGAGTTTCAATTTATAGGACACCGGGTTGATCTGACTGATGATCTCAAAGGGACCGATGAACCGAGGGCCTAACTTGTAGGAAGGAATCTTGAGTGGGGACATACTGGACGAAAGCCAGACCTTATCCCCAGGACGGAATTGAGGAGGATCCAGACGTCTTTTGTCAGCATGTCTCTTCATACGCTCGGATGACTGAATGAGTGCGGATCGGGTACTCTCCCATATGGAGGAAAATTCTCTAACCAGAGATTCCGCAGCTGGATTGTCCACAGAGATGGTGACAGGAACAGGGATCCGAGGGTGCTGACCGTAGACTACAAAAAACGGAGACTTGGAGGAAGATTCGCTCTCGTGATTATTGTAAGAGAATTCGGCCCAAGGCAGGAGCTCCACCCAGTCAGAATGGTGGGCATTAACGAAGTGCCGGAGATAACTGGTCAGATTCTGATTGATTCGCTCAACTTGTCCATTGGACTGCGGGTGGTAAGCGGAGGAGAAATCCAAGGTGACGTCTAACAACTTACAAGTGGCTCTCCAGAAACGTGAGTGTGAACTGTACCCCACGATCCGACACAATGTGACGAGGCAGACCATGGAGACGGAAGATGTGGCGGATAAAGTCTTTAGCCAACTCGGGTGCAGACGGAAGACCTGGCAGAGGAATGAAGTGAGCCATCTTGGAAAAGCGGTCAGCGACCACCCAAATGACCGTACAACCGGCAGAAATGGGCAGATCTGTTATGAAGTCCATGGCTATATGCTGCCAGGGGGCAGCGGGTACAGGAAGCGGAAGAAGACGGCCGGCAGGCAGGTGTCTCGGAACTTTGTTGCGGGGCACAGGAGACACAGGCAGATACAAAGTCTATTACGTCCTTGTGCAGGGTAGGCCACCAATAATGCCGGGTTATGAGTTGGAGGGTCTTTTTCTGACCAGCGTGGCCAGCTAGTTTAGACGAATGACCCCAGTGTAGGATTCTCTTCCGGTCGGTTACTGATACGAACGTCTTACCAGGAGGGAGACGATTTAGACTCACGGGAGCCACCCGCATCACTCTGGCGGGATCGATGATATGTTTAGGTTCTTCCTCGAGATCTGACACCAGGAAAGACCGGGACAAGGCATCAGCCTTGACGTTCTTGTCAGCCGGGCGAAAATGCAAGAGAAAATCGAAGCGGGCAAAAAACAAGGACCACCGGGCTTGGCGAGGGTTAAGTCTCTGAGCATGCTGGAGGTAAGCCAGATTCTTGTGGTCCGTGTAAATGATTACCGGATGAAGAGCCCCCTCGAGTAGGTAACGCCACTCCTCCAATGACAACTTGATGGCCAATAACTCTCGGTCTCCTATGGAGTAGTTGCGCTCGGAGGAGGAGAAGAGTTTGGAGAAGAAGCCGCAGGATACCATCCTCCCGGATGAAGATTTTTGAGTGAGTACCGCTCCGGCTCCAGAGGAGGAAGCGTCCACCTCCAGGAAGAACTGCTTGTTGCCGTCCGGGCGATGCAGCACTGGAGCGGAAGAGAAGGCCTGTTTTAAGGAAAGAAAGGCCTCCTCTGCTTCGGGCGTCCACTGTTTGGGGTTAGCATCCTTGCGGGTGAGCGCGGAGATTGGAGCAGTCCTGGAAGAGAAGTGCGGTATGAAGAGTCGGTAATAGTTGGCGAATCCCAGGAACCGCTGAATGGCCTTCAACCCCTCCGGTCGAGGCCACTTCTCGATGGCAGACAGTTTCTCCGGATCCATTCGTAGGCCTGTCTGAGAAATGATGTAGCCCAAAAACGGAAGCGAGGTCTGCTCAAAGAGGCACTTCTCATATTTGGCGAAGAGGTGATTCTGCCTGAGCCTGAGCAGAACCTGACGAACATCCCTCCGGTGAGACTGGAGGTCCGGAGAGAAGACCAAGATATCGTCTAGGTACACCACAACGCAAGAGTAGAGGAGGTCCCGAAAGATGTCATTGACCAACTCCTGAAAGACTGCTGGAGCATTACAGAGACCAAATGGCATCACCAAATACTCGTAGTGGCCGTCCCGGGTGTTGAATGCCGTCTTCCATTCATCTCCCCGACGGATACGAACCAGGTTGTATGCCCCACGAAGATCCAGTTTGGTGAAGATTCTCGCCCCTCTAAGTCGATCAAACAATTCTGGAATGAGCGGAAGAGGGTACTTATTCTTCACCGTGATCAAATTTAAGCCTCTGTAGTCAATACAGGGACGGAGAGATCCGTCTTTCTTTTTTACGAAGAAGAAACCTGCTCCCGCTGGGGAGGTAGATTTTCGGATGAATCCTTTGGCCAAGTTCTCCTCGATATATTCGGACATCGACCTGGTCTCAGCAGCGGACAATGGGTAAATACGCCCACGGGGAGGCGTAGTACCAGGTAGCAGGTCGATCGGGCAATCATACGGTCTGTGTGGGGTAATGTCTCTGCTTCCTTTTTATTAAAGACATCAGCGAAAGACCAATATGGAATCGGGAGTCCTGGTAGATTAGCAGGTGTAGGAGAAGGACGGACAGGATGAACAGGCACCAGACACGTTTGATGACAGTCCTGTCCCCAGCGAAGAATCTCTCCAGTCTGCCAGTCGAGCACGGGTGCATGCTTTTGGAGCCAAGGCAGACCTAGTAAGAAAGCGTGAGAGAGTCCAGGTAGAACATGAAATGAGATACTCTCAGAATGTAACATTCCCACCTGCAGGGTTATAGCCTCGGTGATAAGCTGGATGGGACGTGGTAGAAGACCCCCATCTACAGCAGCAACAGATACTGGTTCAAGCAGAGGTTTGGTGGGAATGCGATATTTCTCTACCAGAGCCTGTGAAACGAGATTCCCAGCTGCTCCAGAATCAAGTTGGGCTAGTTCGAAGTAACGGTTCTCACCGAGGAGAATTGAGACAGACAGCAGCAGAGATGAAGAGGATTTATTCTTGTCTAGGTGGACCTCTCCGAGCGAACCTAGACACAGGCGTTTCCCGACCTCTCTGGGCAGGTACGGATCCGGTGCTCCTTACTGCCACAGTAGAAGCAACTCCCCTCAGCACGGCGTGTGTTGTGAATGGGTTTGAGATGAGTTCTGAGCAGAGGCTCCCTCTGGTGGTTACAAGCGGTACTAGTGAAGATTGTGAGGACTGGGAATCAGGTGTTACTGACTGGTCTTATATAAGGGAGTCATTTTCCCATCAGGGTTGCCGGTGATCAATTGTTCTGGTCTGAATCCTTCATTCCAGTTTCCCTTGTAGCCTGCTGTGTGGTGTCTGCATCTCCTGCTACCAGATAAGAATTTTTCTTCTTTTGTGTTGTTGCTATATTTTTGCATTTTGTCCTGCACTTCTTTGGGGGCCTTCTGGTTCCCCTCCTGGGGCTTCTGCCTTCTCAGTTTAGTTCAGCCACTGAGTTTTGTTCTTTTGCTTTTTCCAGTTTTTTCAGTGGCTGCTGTTTTGATTTTGATACACCAGAGAACTAATTTAGGTGGTAGAGGTCGTGTGATCTCAGGTGATTTTGAAATTAGTAGAGTTGGTGTTTTTCAGGGTTTTCTGGGATTGCAGTAAGTACCCTTCCTGTCCTTTTCTATTTAGATAGTTTGGGCCCCAGCGTTTGCTCATTCTATTTTCTTTCTGTGTCAGTATTTCCTCTTGTCTAACCGCCATTACATGTTTGGGGCTTTCTATTATCTTTGGGGTTCTGCTCCGGGGCAGATAGCTTTCCTATTTCTATCTTTAGGTGTAGTTAGTTTCTCAGGCTGTGACGAGGCGTCTAGGACCAACGTAGGAACGCTCCACGGCTGCCTCTAGTTGTGGTGGTTAGTCAGGGTACTGCAATCCCATAGATTCCAACTGCTCTGGTGTATTGCCTTTTTTACCTGCACTCCTCAGCTACCGAAACATAACAGTATCACCGGCCCAAAAATTGAAAATTGTATGGTACTCACAGAAGGGAAAAAATATTGTGATAGAAAAAAGGGTTGTCAGAGTTGTCAGAGATATTTTTCTGTGTGTTGCATTTTTTTTTTTTTTTCCCTCTGTATCTCTGGGTGCTGGGGAGGATCTTTTCTCCCAATGGAGTTTGCACAGTTGTCTGGCCGTGTGGATCAGCTTGCCACTGAGGTTCGGAGTATTGCTATCTATCTTGCTGGGTTGCCTGTTGTGGAACCTAGGATCCCCATGCCAGATTTGTTTTTAGGGGATCGAGCTAAGTTTCAGAATTTCAAAAATAATTGTAAATTGTTTTTTGCCTTAAAATCTAAGTCCTCAGGAAACGCAGCGCAGCAGGTTCAAATTATCATCTCTCTCCTGCGCGGCGATCCTCAGGATTGGGCTTTTTCCCTGATACCTGGGGATCCTGTTTTGAGTGATGTTGATGCATTTTTTCAGGCTTTGGGGTTATTGTACGATGAGCCTAATGTCACTGATCAAGCTGAAAAAGCCTTGTTGGCATTAAATCAGGGGCTTGATAACGCTGAGTTATACTGTCAGAGATTCCGTAGGTGGGCAGTCCTGACCAAATGGAATGACGACGCTTTGGCGGCCCTTTTCCGGAAGGGTCTGTCAGATAAAGTAAAGGATGTTATGGTGGGATTCCCTGTCCCCTCTGGTCTCAATGATTCTATGTCATTAGCGATTCAAATTGACAGACGTTTGCGTGAGCGGAGAAGTATGCGTGGAGTGGTGTTGCCTTGTGAGCCAGCTTCTGAGCCCATGCAGTGTGATAGAGTGGTGTCTGGGGCACAGCGTCATGAGTTTCGAAAGCGCAATGGGTTATGTTTCTACTGTGGTGATGCCTCTCATGCTATTTCAGTCTGCCCTAAGCGGGGAAGACGTTTTGCACGCTCAGTTGTCTTGGGTAGTGTTCAGACTAAGTTTTTATTAACTGTCACTCTGATATGCTCTCTGTCCTCATTTTCTGCTCAGGCTTTCGTTGATTCTGGAGCAGCTATTAACCTGATGGATTATGATTTTGCTAAACGTTGTGGGTTTCCCTTGATACCCCTACAGAAGTCTATTCCCCTACTGGGGATCGATTCTACCCCTTTGGCTGAGAATAAATCCCAGTTTTCTACTCAGGTGATAATGAGGATTGAACCTGATCACCAGGAGTGCTGCAAATTTTTGGTTCTATATAATCTGCATGACATTATCGTGCTGGGTTTCCCTTGGTTACAGTCTCATAATCCTGTTTTGGATTGGAAATCTGTGTCTGTAACCAGTTGGGGCTGCCAATGTGTTAATACCAACACTCCTGTTTTTTCTGCCTCCCCCCAGGCTCAGGATGTTCCTGACTTTTTGTTTGATTTTTCTGATGTGTTTAGCGAAAGTAAATCTGCATCCTTACCTCCCCATAGGAGCTATGACTGCGCTATTGAATTAGTGCCGGGTAGTAAATTCCCTAAAGGTCGCCTTTTTAACTTGTCTGTACCTGAACATGACGCTATGCGGTCTTATATCAAGGAATCATTGGAGAAGGGTCATATCAGACCATCCTCTTCACCCTTAGGTGCCGGTTTTTTCTTTGTGGCCAAAAAAGATGGTTCATTAAGGCCGTGTATTGATTATCGTCTCTTGAACAATATTACTGTGAAATATCAATACCCGTTACCCTTGATTTCTGACCTGTTTTCCAGGGTGAAAAACGCTACTTGGTTTACCAAGCTTGACCTCAGGGGGGCGTATAACCTTATTCGCATTAAGCACGGGGATGAATGGAAGACGGCATTCAATATCCCTGAAGGGCATTTTGAGTACCTAGTGATGCCCTTTGGGCTCACTAATGCCCTTCCGTCTTCCAGTCCTTCATGAATGACATTTTCAGGGATTTTGTGGACAAATTTCTGATTGTTTATTTGGATGATATCTTGATTTTTTCTAATGACTGGGACTCTCATGTGAAACATGTTCGGACTGTGTTCCAGATTTTGAGGGATAATGCTCTGTATGTGATGGGATCAAAGTGTCTTTTTGGCGTACAGAAGATCTCATTTCTGGGATTCATTTTGTCCCCATCTGTTATTGAAATGGACCCGGTCAAGGTTCAGGCCATCTGTGATTGGGTCCAACCTACTTCATTAAAGGCTCTTCAGAGATTTTTGGGTTTTGCCAATTTTTATCGTAAATTTATTGGTAATTTCTCGGTTATTGTTAAACCATTAACTGATTTGACCAGAAAGGGTTCTGATGTGGTGAATTGGCCTCCTGAGGCAGTCTCTGCATTTCAGGAACTTAAGCAGAGATTCACTTCTGCTCCTGTTCTACGGCAGCCTGATGTTTCTCTGCCATTTCAGGTGGAGGTTGATGCCTCTGAAATTGGGGCAGGTGCCGTTTTGTCCCAAAAAGATCCAGAGACCTCTAAAAGTAACCCTTGTGCCTTTTTCTCTCGAAAATTTTCTCCTACTGAACGTAATTATGACGTGGGTAATCGGGAGTTATTGGCCATGAAGTGGGCTTTTGAAGAGTGGAGACATTGGCTGGAGGGAGCCAAACATCAGGTGGTGGTCCTTACGGACCATAAGAATCTGGTCTATCTGGAATCTGCCAAGCGACTCAATCCTAGACAGGCCAGGTGGGCCTTGTTTTTCACACGTTTTAATTTTGTGGTTTCCTTTCTTCCTGGCACTAAGAATGTTAAGGCGGATGCCCTCTCGAGGAGTTTCCTTGCGGACTCTCCTGAGTTATCTGATCCTTCTGTTATTTTGAAAGAGGGTGTAGTTCTTTCCGCCATCTCGCCCAATTTGAGACTTGCTCTGGAGGGGTGTCAGGAGGATAGGCCCGAGCGCTGCCCTGTTGGAAAATTGTTTGTCCCGGACCAATGGAAAAAGAGTGTGATGTCTGAGATTCATTGTTCCGCATTGGCTGGGCATCCCGGAATTTTTGGTACCAGAGACTTGGTTAGTCGGTCCTTTTGGTGGCCTACCTTGTCTCGCGATGTCAGGGAATTTGTGCAGTCCTGCGGGACTTGCTCTCGCTCCAAGCCTTGCTCTCGCTCTAGTGGTTTGTTGATGCCATTGCCTGTGCCCAAGAGACCATGGACCCATATCTCTATGGATTTCATTTCCGATCTTCCTGTTTCTCAGAGAATGACCACCATCTGGGTAATTTGTGATAGGTTTTCCAAAATGATACATCTTGTGCCATTACCTAAGTTGCCTTCCTCCTCTGAATTGGTGCCGTTGTTTCTTCAGCACGTGGTTCGTTTACACGGCATTCCTGAGAACATTGTGTCTGACAGAGGAGTCCAGTTTGTTTCCAGATTTTGGAGGACTTTTTGTTCTAAACTGGGTGTTCAATTGTCTTTCTCCTCGGCATTTCATCCTCAGACCAATGTTCAAACTGAGAGAACAAACCAGACATTAGAGACTTATCTAAGATGCTTTGTGTCTGCTGATCAGGATGACTGGGTCTCTTTTTTGCCTTTGGCTGAGTTTGCTCTTAATAATAGGGCTAGCTCTGCCACTTTGATGTCTCCGTTTTTCTGTAATTCTGGTTTTCACCCTCGATTTTCTTCAGGACAGACGGAGGCTTCTGTCTGTCCAGGTGTTGACTCTGTTGTTGAGCGTATGCAACAGATTTGGGACCAGGTAGTGGAGAGGTTGTCCCTCTCTCAGGAGAAGGCCCAGCGGTTTGCTAACCGGCATAGGACTGATGGTCCTCGGTTTAAAGTGGGGGACTTGGTCTGGTTGTCCTCAAAGAATATTCCTATGAGAGTAGCATCTCCTAAATTTAAGCCTAGGTTCATTGGACCTTATAAGATCATGGAGATTATTAATCCTGTTTCTTTTCGTTTGCTTCTTCCAGGGACATTTAAGATCCATAACGTGTTCCACAAGTCCTTGTTGAAGAGGTTTGTTGAGCCAGTGGTTCCTGCTACTGTGCCTCCTGACCCTGTTTTGGTTGAGGGCAATCTGGAGTATGGTTGAGAAAATATTGGATTCTCGTTTTTGTAGACGAAGACTCCAGTATTTGGTTAAATGGAGAGGTTATGGTCAGGAAGACAATTCTTGGGTGTTTGCTTCGGACATCCATGCTAGGAGACTTATCCGTGCGTATCATAGAACTCATCCTGACCGACCTGGTTGCTCAAATGAGGGTTCGGTGACCCCTCCTCAAGGGGGGGGTACTGTTGTGAATGGGTTTGAGATGAGTTCTGAGCAGAGGCTCCCTCTGGTGGTTACAAGCGGTACTAGTGAGGACTGGGAATCAGGTGTTACTGACTGGTCTTATATAAGGGAGTCATTTTCCCATCAGGGTTGCCGGTGATCAATTGTTCTGGTCTGAATCCTTCATTCCAGTTTCCCTTGTAGCCTGCTGTGTGGTGTCTGCATCTCCTGCTACCAGATAAGAATTTTTCTTCTTTTGTGTTGTTGCTATATTTTTGCATTTTGTCCTGCACTTCTTTGGGGGCCTTCTGGTTCCCCTCCTGGGGCTTCTGCCTTCTCAGTTTAGTTCAGCCACTGAGTTTTGTTCTTTTGCTTTTTCCAGTTTTTTCAGTGGCTGCTGTTTTGATTTTGATACACCAGAGAACTAATTTAGGTGGTAGAGGTCGTGTGATCTCAGGTGATTTTGAAATTAGTAGAGTTGGTGTTTTTCAGGGTTTTCTGGGATTGCAGTAAGTACCCTTCCTGTCCTTTTCTATTTAGATAGTTTGGGCCCCAGCGTTTGCTCATTCTATTTTCTTTCTGTGTCAGTATTTCCTCTTGTCTAACCGCCATTACATGTTTGGGGCTTTCTATTATCTTTGGGGTTCTGCTCCGGGGCAGATAGCTTTCCTATTTCTATCTTTAGGTGTAGTTAGTTTCTCAGGCTGTGACGAGGCGTCTAGGACCAACGTAGGAACGCTCCACGGCTGCCTCTAGTTGTGGTGGTTAGTCAGGGTACTGCAATCCCATAGATTCCAACTGCTCTGGTGTATTGCCTTTTTTACCTGCACTCCTCAGCTACCGAAACATAACAGGCGTGAGTCCTGACGGGCTTTGACCATCTTGGTCTGGTCGACCTGCATGGGCTCTGCCGAGGGCACTTGAGGAGATACGGAAGGAGTTACAGGTCTCTGAAATGAAGGAGCTAGGCGAGGAAACCTTCTCTCACGAGTGACCTCTTTGGCTCGCTCCTGGAACCGTAGATCAATTCGATTGGCCAGAGTTATTAGGTCATCGAGAGAGGTTGGAATGTCCCGACCGGCAAGTTCATCTTTAATGCGGCCGGACAGGCCCTCCAGAAGACAGCTATCAGAGCGTCATTATCCCAAGCCAACTCTGAGGCAAGGGTACGAAACCTTATGGCATATTGACCCACGGTGAGACTCTCCTGACGAAGACGCAGCAGAGATGATGCAGAGGAGGTCTTCCGTCCGGGTTCATCGAATACCTTCCGGAAGGCTAAGAGAAAAGCAGACAGGTTAGACACCAGAGGATCTTCTCTCTCCCAAAGAGGATTTAGCCAGGCCAGGGCCTCTCCGGTGAGATGTGACATGATGAAGGCAATTTTGGCCCGGTCAGAGTTAAACTGGTGTGCCAGGAGTTCAAAATGCAGGGTACATTGGTTGATGAAACCCCGAGCCAGAGCAGGGTCGCCTCCAAACCGAGGAGGAGCTGAAAGTCGAGGTCCTGGAATAGAAACCACTGAGTTGGTAAGCAGCGGAACTGCCGGATTGCGAGTCATGGTGCTCGCGGTGGTTGTCGGGGAAGTATTCAGAGTGTCCAGGCGGGAATTAACACACCGCAGATGACCCAGGATGGACTCCTGTTGAGACCTCTGACGAGACAGTTCATGACACAGGTCAGATAGCGAAGGGGTTTGGGTGCCACCGGGTTCAATGGCCCGAGCAAACTGTAACGGGTCAGGTAGGTGGAACCTCTGAGCTTTATTTATACAAGAAGGTTATACTTGTAAGAGAGCGGGTGGCGCCCAGGGAGACGGACAGGAAGTCACGGCAAGTGACGGGGCAGTCTCTGGTTATACGGGAAAGGATCACGGCAAGTGACCGGGGCAGTCTCTGGATTGACAGGTAGGTTGTCACGGCAAGTGACCGGGGCAGTCTCTGGATTGACAGGTAGGTTGTCACGGCAAGTGACCGGGGCAGTCTCTGGATAGACAGGCAGGTTGTCACGGCAAGTGACCGGGGCAGTCTCTGGATTGACAGACAGGTTGTCACGGCAAGTGACCGGGGTAGTCTCTGGATAGACAGGCAGGTTGTCACGGCAAGTGACCGGGGCAGTCTCTGGATTGACAGGCAGGTTGTCACAGCAAGTAACCGGGGCAGTCTCTAGATGGACAGGTATATACGACCTGAGATGGTGAAGCCTCCCGGTAGGCTAGCAGGCAGATGGCGGATGGACACTCCCAAGTGAGCAGGCGAGAGTCTCTGGAACAGCCGGGGATCACCGCTTGTGACGTCCGAACCTCCGGGTAGGGCTGCAGTCAGATGGCAGATGATCGCTCCCAAGTGAGCAGGCAAGAGTCTCTGGAATAGCCGGGGATCACCGCTTGTGACGTCCGAACCTCCGGGTAGGGCTGCAGTCAGATGGCAGATGATCGCTCCCAAGCGAGCAGGCAAGAGTCTCTGGAATAGCCGTGGATCACCACTTGTGACGTCCGAACCTCCGGGTAGACTTGCGGACAGGTAGCATACAGCAAACGGGCAGGAAACAGGCAGGTAACTGGTAACGGGACCTGAGGGCTGAAGCAGAGTGAAACAGTGCAACAACAACATTGCTCGGGCACCTCCATTAAGGAGGAAGCCCTTAATATAGGGTGGAGTCCTCCGGCATTGGCCGGGGACTTATTTGAAAAATGCGCGTGGCTCCTTTAAGAGCGGGGGAGGGCGCGGGCGTGCGCCCTAAGTCCAGCAGCAGGGAAGGAGCGCGCGGCCCCAGCAGGGCGGAAGGAGGACGCTGAGGAAGGGTAAGGGGGGCGACGTCCCTGCCTGGCAGAGGACGCTGCT
The DNA here is from genome assembly GCA_033576555.1 of Oophaga sylvatica. Classification (NCBI taxonomy): domain Eukaryota; kingdom Metazoa; phylum Chordata; class Amphibia; order Anura; family Dendrobatidae; genus Oophaga; species Oophaga sylvatica. The sequence goes on from JARQOD010008446.1 coordinate 11,122, forward strand.
GCAGGGGAACAGCGTCCCTGCCTGACAGAAGGCAGGGACGCCGATGCTACAAAGAGGTCCATCTGTGTGTAGCCACGTCTCCATCGAAGTATATGGAGAGTGCAGTGGGGGGATTGCTGGTTTATGGCACTTGCTGTAAATTGTAAGACACAATATGGTCGTGTTATATGCAGTTTTACCACAAAGGTTTTCAGTTGGACTTGTTAAAGGATTCACGTTTTAACAGTTAATCATGTTTCAGGCCACATTCACACGCTGCTTTTTATTTACACTCTTTTGCTGTGATTTTTTTTCTTTTTTTTTAAAGCTTTGCAACTGCAACATGTGACTGTAGCCTTACTCGCGGCACTGCGCAGCAATCAATGTATTAGACCTCTACATGTAAACTAAGACTTAAGAATACAATTTGTGTAGAAAACTAACTCCAAGCAGGTCCTGGAGGTCGGTATCTTTCAGGGCACGTTGGGAGTTTCAGTTCCGATGGAAGAAAAACTGATGACAAAACTGAGAAAATGGATTTGTTTTTATCTCCTCGTAGTAGAGGAAACTCCCATTTCTCGGTATTAGCTGCTGCTTTGCCCTTGTCTCAGACGGTCAGTCCTGACACCGGGTCATCGCCTTGGATCAGGGAGTCTCTTAGTTCTCTGAGGCGGTGATACGGTCACACAGCGGGAGACCCCCAGACCCTGCAGTCTGTCTGTAGGGAGCGCGTCCAAGCCCTGGTCATGTAGGGTGTGGGGGGCTGGGTGCCCTGTGCAGCAGAGGGGTCCACCAGGGGATTGTCCTGTTCTTCTGGGGTCCAGTCTGAGCCGGCATAGAACATTCCTTGTAGACTGTGACATCAGCTCCGGATTTATCCGGTGACACCACAATATTCTCCCAATATGTGGACACCGAATAATCGTTCCCTCCCCTCCCATCCTGTATACATGGCTCCGCTCCCACCCTCCCATCCTGTATACATGGCTCCGCTCCCAACCTCCCATCCTGTATACATGGCTCCGCTCCCAACCTCCCATCCTGTATACATGGCTCCGCTCCCACCCTCCATCCTGTATATATGCTCCGCTCCCATCCTCCCATCCTGTATACATGGCTCCGCTCCCATCCTCCCCATCCTATATACATGGCTCCGCTCCCCCTCCCATCCTATATACATGGCTCAGCTCCCACCCTCCCATCCTGTATACATGGCTCCGCTCCCACCCTACCATCCTGTATACATGGCTCCGCTCCCACCCTCCCATCCTGTATACATGGCTCCGCTCCCATCCTCCCATCCTGTATACATGGCTCTTGTCCCACCCTCCCATCCTGTATATATGGCTCCGCTCCCAATCTCCCATCCTGTATACATGGCTCTGCTCCCACCCTCCCATCCTGTATACATGGCTCCGCTCCCACCCTCCCATCCTGTATACATGGCTCCGCTCCCACCCTCCCATCCTGTATACATGGCTCCGCTCCCAACCTCCCATCCTGTATACATGGCTCCGCTCCCAACCTCCCATCCTGTATACATGGCTCCGCTCCCAACCTCCCATCCTGTATACATGGCTCCGCTCCCAACCTCCCATCCTGTATACATGGCTCCGCTCCCACCCTCCCATCCTGTATATATGGCGTCGGCCGCGGCAGCTTCCTCCTGTGCGCAGCGGTGACTAATACCGCTCATTAAGGGCATGAATATGGACGCCACTCCTATAGGAGTGGCGTCACGTCCATATTCATTACCTTAATGAGCGGTTCTACGTCACCGCTACGCACAGGAGGAAGCTGCCGCGGCCGACAGGGATGCAGCGACGGAAGGTAAGTATCCATGTCTTCTTGAAGCCGGCGGCTGGAGCTATCACTACAGTGCTGCAGCCGCCGGCTCCAAGTGTGTACAGCGTTCTGTGCCGTGGCTCCGCGGCCCGGCAACAGAACTGCTATGGCCCTTGGGGACCCCTGCTTTAAGCGACCCCTGTGTTTTGGTCGTTCGACCCCCGCCGGGGTCGCGACCCACAGGTTGAGAACCGCTGGTGTAGAGGATTGTGCTGTGTATGGAGGTCACTTGATCTCTCTGATAGCAATAAGGGAAGATTCTTGATTTCCAATAGAGATTAAATACTTAGATGTTTAACCCCTCTCTGTCCTGTGACTATTACACAGTAGCAAATATCCACTTACAGGGTTCTATGGTGAAAACAAGTAAACACCTATTCTAAGGCCGTGTTCACATGTTCAGTATTTAGTCAGTATTTCACATCAGTATTTGTAATCCAAAACCAGGAGTAGGTGATAAATACAGAAGTGGTGACTGGTTTCTATTATACTTTTCCTCTGATTGTTCCTCTCCTGGTTTTGGCTACAAATACTGGTGTAAAATACTGACCAAATACTGAATGTGTGAACATGGCCAAATAATAAGTGATAAGTTATAGATTGGTGGGGGTCCAACTGCTGGGACCTACACCGATCTGCAGAATGCGAATTCTTAACCCCATCAGTATGGAGCGTCATGTACGACTTGACCACTGATCCATTCATTCCCTAAGTGATTGCGCTTGACTTTTTTTCTGGAAGCCCCCAAAGAGGATGAATGGCTCTACGGTCAGACATCCCATCTGTTGCTCCATTTTAAAAGGAGGATAAAATGTGAATAAAAGTTTCCTGTCAGGGATAAAAGTTCCCCATTCTTCCAGTCAGTGCGGTTTCTAATGCTCAGATTCCACCGATCAATAAGTTATCACTTACCTGACCTTATCAAACTCTGTGAGGTAAGAGGATTCGTCGGTTTCTGAGCTGTTGTAGCATTTACAATAGATATCACTCATGTAATGTAAGAAGTGAGTGAAAATCTTTGGCGTTGTACTATACCGATATTTCTTATCTGCGCATCATGAATCATGGCATGTGTTAAAGGGGCCACTGAGACTCATTTGCCAGGGACCCATGAAAGTTAAGTTGGGCGAGATATTAAATGCTGGGTAGTACTGGTTGGTGCTGCAGCTTAGGATGAGTTTTATTGGAGTGATGAGGAGGATTTAGTGGTCAAACTCATCACTCCCACTCCCTCTTCAGTACGAGTAGTAGTGGAGGCTTAGCAATCTCAGCTGAGCGAGGTCGTTACATTTGGAAATGCACAGTGGTTAAATATGCTAATTGCCGAGTGGCTGGAAAAAACTTATTGTCTTGATGAGACAACCCCTGTAATAGTAACCATAACTGGGGCATGTAATTTCACCGATAGTTTGCATTTTCAAGCAGCTGCATTTTCATGTTAACGTGATTTTCCCACAAATAATAAAGTGGCTGTACCAGATATGTGTCACCCCTGTTGATAGCAAAGGAGATAAATGATTGATCCCCCGCTAATACTGGGAGCAGGGCTGCTCTGAATGAGCTGGAGGATGACTGGCGCAGCTCCGATCCATTCATTCTCTGTGCGACTGACAACAATTGTCAAGTGCAGAACTCATTTATATCCAAATCCAAGTGGTCTAATATAAAATGAATGTCGAGGAGGCAAATATGCAAGAGCACCGATCGATTCAGACAGAGCAGAGACGCATCTCAGGTATCAATAGGGAAGAAATCAAATACTTGTGGCAACCTCTGTAATGACAGTCAAGTCCGGGGAAGATTTCCATAAATGTGTATCATAAAATCATTATATGAATGATAATAATATATAAATGAGAGTTATATAACACTACAATACTGCACCCTGTATATGTAAAGGTGGGCCAGGCCGTAGTCATGGCCGAGGACAGCGGGGCGCCTGAGCCCTGGCCTCCCTTCACAGCAATATTACACTTCTGCTGCAGCTTACTTGCCTCCCCATTCCTGGCGCTGATGAGGTCCACCCTCCTTTTTGTGGGGTCACCTTTGGCCTTGGGTGAATGATCAGAGACACAAAGTATAATTCAAAATGCAAAACTTTACTTCCAGAACTCTGCAGTACATTCGGGTCCAGTACAGCATGTACAGCAGTATTCACATCACACAACACTTCTTCCTTCCCTTCTTTACTTGCTCTGTTACACAGCTCGAGAGCGGGTCGTACCATCCTGTACGTTTCCTCGGTATCGTCCCTGTGCAGCCTGGCTTCCTTTGAGAGTTCCCCCGTCCGTTTCGCCCCGGCCTTAAAGGCGTCTGCCCGTGCTAGGAACTGCCACATGATGAGTGAACCTCCCGTCTGTCCTGCCGTGTACTGCTGTGTAGTTTTCCTCTCTAGAGAACGTCTGTCCTTCAGCTGCAACTTTACTGTTTCTTTCTGTAGCTGTATGCTGCTGTTCCCCACCCCCTGGATGACTGGGCACTCGCTTATAAGTAATATTGTGGGTATCTTACTTTCCCAGGTCAGAGGCCACCCGAGCACTAAGGGCTACCTGCCCTGACTGGACTAAACCAGGACGCTCCCTTCCTTTACACTAAGTGACCCCTCTTATATTAACTATCTATATATACCTTCTAAAACCCTCTATCATACTATATACACTTCAGTGCCCCATCTAGTGGTCCGTAAACATTACTACACTAAAAGATACATATATTATTATATATATATATACATATTAAATACAGCATTATAGCAAAATATACATTAGCAGCACAAGGAGTTTAAGGGGTAAAACCTCCAACCCCTTACATATATACCCGGGGGTCACAACCTCCTGTACTAAATACACTGTGACGATACATAATAGGCTCAGACACACGGATCAGACACATGACTCAGATAATAATTGAATTCTTTATTAGCTTCATACAAGATATCATATGTAGAAGTTCCCACCATGATGATATGATGATGGTTCCTGGACTCACGGAAAGTCGTCCGTCAGCGCTCAGGAGAGGAAAAACCCCCAGTTGGAGGAAACCTCTAGGGAACTATGGCTGACGGACTGCCCTTCCCTGGGCGGTGCTGGATCATGGCAGCATGTGCCGTAGATCGGGGCGGATGCAGCAGAAGATTCACTGATCCTGTGTCCATGGTGATGACAGAAACACGACACTTGTTATAGCCGCGACTTGTTGTCATTCTTGTCTGGTTCACACCTCTCTGTACAAAATAACAGAAAACACCTTATAATCCTGTGATAATTAATCTCTTAATACATCTTTATAGAAATCCTGACCTGCTTTTTCTGGAATAAGAAGTAAAAACAATAAAGATCAGACGCCCCCATTAATGGCAGCACGCCCCCCATTATATTTATACATTCACTATATTGAGGGTATTATGGAAAGTCCATGGTTACTTACTGGTGGAGACTGGTCTGTGGCCCCGGTCGTGTCCGGTTGAAGGTCGGGGCGATCTCTTGCACCGTCATAGACCCTACATGCCGTTTATAGACAAGGAGTCACTTCCTGACCTTAAATAAAAAGTAAAAACAATGAAGATCAGACGCCCCAATAATGGCAGCACGACCCCCCCATTAATATTTATAACATTCACTATAATTGAGGGTATTAAAAAAAGGAAAGTCAAATGGGTTTACTGTACTGGTGCAGACTGGTCTGTGGCCCCGGGTCGTGTCCGGTTAAAGGTCGGGGCGATCTCTTGCACCGTCATAGACCTACATGCCGTTTATAGACAAGGAGTCACTTCTGACCTTAAACAAAAAGTAAAAAAAAAAAGATCAGACGCCCCCAATAATGGCAGCAAGCCCCCCATTATATTTATACATTCACTATATTGAGGGTATTATGGAAAGTCCCATGGTTACTTACTGGTGCAGACTGGTCTGTGGCCCGGGTCGTGTCCGGTTGAAAGTCGGGGCGATCTCTTGCACCGTCATAGACCCTACATGCCGTTTATAGACAAGGAGTCACTTCTGACCTTAAACAAAAAGTAAAAAAAAAAGATAGACGCCCCCAATAATGGCAGCACGACCCCCATTATATTTATACATTCACTATATTGAGGGTATTATGGAAAGTCCATGGTTACTTACTGGTGCAGACTGGTCTGTGGTCCTCGGGTCGTGTCCGGTTGAAGGTCGGGCGATCTCTTGCACCGTCATAGACCCTACATGCCGTTTATAGACAAGGAGTCACTTCTGACCTTAACAAAAAGTAAAAAAAAGATCAGACGCCCCAATAATGGCAGCAGCCCCCCATTATATTTACATTCACTATGAGGTATTAGAAGTCAGTACTACGTATGTTGTGTCTGGTCTGACGGCATTTCGAAAGGGTTACCTATGCTGAAAGATGAGTCCTCATCTCTTCTGAATGGGCTTGACTTAGCTCTGGGTTCCACCGCCATCAGCCAGGGTAAGTTCGTAGGCAAACGCTATAGCAAATAAGCCACAGTCGTAGCCGTTCTTCTGCTGATCCACATCGATAAACCTCAGATGTTCCAGGGGATTGACGACCACTTCACTGTACATGTTGGTAATCTGCTGACAGATGGATGGAGTCAGATTCCTTGCGCTGATGCTGTCGGCCACAAAGATTTGGCCATTTCTATAGCATGTTGTCAGCCAGTGCTCCCTCTCCGCATCATAATGGATTTGCACAGCATTCTTCAGTACGCTGTACCCTGGTACCATAACAGCGCAGGGGGGCTGCAGGCCCTCAAAACCCTTAAACTGGCTCCGCAGCAGGTCCTGAGCCATGATGATGATCGCGTCATCCAGGTAGCCGTCCTCTCCTCTGCTCTGCAGGATGGTTAAGAGCTCTGGAGGCAGGTTGTTCTCTTGGTTCCGGATATCGGGCATCTCCACTTGTGGGGTCTCCATCTCCGGGGTTACTTCTCTAAGTAGATCAGTAACGTTTTCTGTAGCCGCTCTCTTGGCTGGTGGCATCATCTCGGGCTGACTGTCCTCGGAGGTTGATGCTTTCCTTTTTAGTTTGTCTCGGGGTCTTGTTTGTGGCAGCCCCTCGGGTGCAACTTGTGCATTTTCTGGATCAGCAAGATCCTGGGGTCTTGTTTGTGGCAGCCCCTCGGTGCACCTTGTGCATTTTCTGGATCAGCAAGATCCTCTCCACTTTCTGCAATGCTAGAAGTGGGCTCAGTATCACCTACTATGTAGGTTGGGCTCTTCTCACCGCTGTCTTGGCTGATGACGTGGTCTCTGCGTCTTTTTATAGCAACTGACCTGAAGATCCTGACCGCTGTAATGGTGGCAGATTTGGTGGCCTGGAAGGAATCCTTCAGCAGAGTTCTCCAATTGCGTTGGGATTTCCTGAATCGGGTCAGAAGACTAAAGCCAATTGACTTGCAGTATGAGAGAGCCTTGACCAGCAGCCGCTGGCCATAACGGGGACGTCCATGAATCCTCATGACGTCGTCACTTTCTTTCTCCTTCGTATTCCTGTAGCTTTGTGTATCCAGTAGGGAGTCACACAAATGACAGCCCTGGCTCTGCGGTCAGGCTTTACATAGAGTAGATGATGTCATCGAGTTCCACATTCCACATTGTGACATCACTGCTCCAGGCCCAGCTGCTAGGGCCCACCAGTAACACTGATGCTGACGCCAGTCTACAGCTACATGCAGTTATTATCTGGCGCTTAATCACAAATTTCCAGCCACATTCTCCATATATTGGAATGAAGAGGTCCATCTGTGTGTAGCCACGTCTCCATCGAAGTATATGGAGAGTGCAGTGGGGGGATTGCTGGTTTATGGCACTTGCTGTAAATTGTAAGAGCACAATATGGTCGTGTTATATGCAGTTTTACCACAAAGGTTTTCAGTTGGACTTGTTAAAGGATTCACGTTTTAACAGTTAATCATGTTTCAGGCCACATTCACACGCTGCTTTTTTATTTACACTCTTTTGCTGTGATTTTTTTTTCTTTTTTTTTAAAGCTTTGCAACTGCAACATGTGACTGTAGCCTTACTCACAGCACTGCGCAGCAATCAATGTATTAGACCTCTACATGTAAACTAAGACTTAAGAATACAATTTGTGTAGAAAACTAACTCGAAGCAGGTCCTGGAGGTCGGTATCTTTCAGGGCACGTTGGGAGTTTCAGTTCCGATGGAAGAAAAACTGATGACAAAACTGAGAAAATGGATTTGTTTTTATCTCCTCGTAGTAGAGGAAACTCCCATTTCTCGGTATTAGCTGCTGCTTTGCCCTTGTCTCAGACGGTCAGTCCTGACACCGGGTCATCGCCTTGGATCAGGGAGTCTCTTAGTTCTCTGAGGCGGTGATACGGTCACACAGCGGGAGACCCCCAGACCCTGCAGTCTGTCTGTAGGGAGCGCGTCCAAGCCCTGGTCATGTAGGGTGTGGGGGGCTGGGTGCCCTGTGCAGCAGAGGGGTCCACCAGGGGATTGTCCTGTTCTTCTGGGGTCCAGTCTGAGCCGGCATAGAACATTCCTTGTAGACTGTGACATCAGCTCCGGATTTATCCGGTGACACCACAATATTCTCCCAATATGTGGACACCGAATAATCGTTCCCTCCCCTCCCATCCTGTATACATGGCTCCGCTCCCACCCTCCCATCCTGTATACATGGCTCCGCTCCCAACCTCCCATCCTGTATACATGGCTCCGCTCCCACCTCCCATCCTGTATACATGGCTCCGCTCCCACCTCCCATCCTGTATACATGGCTCCGCTCCCACCTCCCATCCTGTATACATGGCTCCGCTCCCCCCCCATCCTGTATACATGGCTCAGCTCCCCCCTCCCATCCTGTATACATGGTCCGCTCCCACCCTCCATCCTGTATACATGGCTCCGCTCCCACCTCCCATCCTGTATACATAGCTCTGCTCCCACCTCCCATCCTGTATATATGGCTCCGCTCCCATCTCCCATCCTGTATACATGGTCTTCCACCTCCCATCCTGTATACATGGCTCCGCTCCCCCTCCCATCCTGTATATATGGCTCCGCTCCCACCTCCCATCCTGTATACATGGCTCCGCTCTCCTCACTCCCTCCCATCCTGTATACATGGCTCCGCTCCCACCCTCCATCCTGTATACATGGCTCCGCTCCCCCTCCCATCCTGTATACATGGCTCCGCTCCACCCTCCCATCCTGTATACATGGCTCGCTCCCCCCCATCCTGTATACATGGCTCCGCTCCCACCTCTCCCATCCTGTATACATGGCTCCGCTCCCACCTCCCATCCTGTATACATGGCTCCGCTCCCACCTCCCATCCTGTATACATGGCTCCGCTCCCACCTCCCATCCTGTATACATGGCTCCGCTCCCACCTCCCATCCTGTATACATGGCTCCGCTCCCCCCCATCCTGTATACATGGCTCCGCTCCCAACCTCCCATCCTGTATACATGGCTCCGCTCCCCCTCCCATCCTGTATACATGGCTCCGCTCCCACCTCCCATCCTGATACATGGCTCGGCTCCCCGCTGCCATCCTGTTATCCCCGTCAGGCCGCGGCAGCTTCCTCCTGTGCGCAGTGGTGACGTAATACCGCTCATTAAGGGCATGAATATGAACGCACGCCTATGGATGGCGTCACGTCCATATTCATTACCTTAATGAGCGTTCTACTTCACCGCTGCGCACAGGAGGAAGCTGCCGCGGCCGACAGGGATGCAGCGACGGAAGGTAAGTATCCATGTCTTCTTGAAGCCGGCGCTGCAGCTATCACTACAGTGCTGCAGCCGCCGGCTCCAAGTGTGTACAGCGTTCTGTGCCGTGGCTCCGCGGCCCGGCAACAGAACTGCTCGGCCCTTGGGGACCCCTGCTTTAAGCGACCCCTGTGTTTTGGTCGTTCGACCCTCGCCGGGGTCGCGACCCACAGGTTGAGAACCGCTGGTGATAGAGGATTGTGCTGTGTATGGAGGTCACTTGATCTCTCTGATAGCAATAAGGGAAGATTCTTGATTTCCAATAGAGATTAAATACTTAGATGTTTAACCCCTCTCTGTCCTGTGACTATTACACAGTAGCAAATATCCACTTACAGGTGTTCTATGGTGAAAACAAGTAAACACCTATTCTAAGGCCGTGTTCACATGTTCAGTATTTAGTCAGTATTTCACATCAGTATTTGTAATCCAAAACCAGGAGTAGGTGATAAATACAGAAGTGGTGACTGGTTTCTATTATACTTTTCCTCTAATTGTTCCTCTCCTGGTTTTGGCTACAAATACTGGTGTAAAATACTGACCAAATACTGAATGTGTGAACATGGCCAAATAATAAGTGATAAGTTATAGATTGGTGGGGGTCCAACTGCTGGGACCTACACCGATCTGCAGAATGCGAATTCTTAACCCCATCAGTATGGAGCGTCATGTACGACTTGACCACTGATCCATTCATTCCCTAAGTGATTGCACTTGACTTTTTTTCTGGAAGCCCCCAAAGAGGATGAATGGCTCTACGGTCAGACATCCCATCTGCTGCTCCATTTGAAAAGGAGGATAAAATGTGAATAAAAGTTTCCTGTCAGGGATAAAAGTTCCCCATTCTTCCAGTCAGTGCGGTTTCTAATGCTCAGATTCCACCGATCAATAAGTTATCACTACCTGACCTTATCAAACTCTGTGAGGGTAAGAGGATTCGTCGGTTTCTGAGCTGTTGTAGCATTTACAATAGATATCACTCATGTAATGTAAGAAGTAAGTGAAAATCTTTGGGTTGTACTATACCGATATTTCTTATCTGCGCATCATGAATCATGGCATGTGTTAAAGGGGCCACTGAGACTCATTTGCCAGGGACCCATGAAAGTTAAGATGGGCGAGATATTAAATGCTGGGTAGTACTGGTTGGTGCTGCAGCTTAAGATGAGTTTATTGGAGTGATGAGGAGGATTTAGTGGTCAAACTCATCACTCCCACTCCCTCTTCAGTACGAGTAGTAGTGGAGGCTTAGCAATCTCAGCTGAGGAAAGGGCGTTACATTTGGAAATGCACAGTGGTTAAATATGCTAATTGCCGAGTGGCTGGAAAAAACTTATTGTCTTGATGAGACAACCCCTGTAATAGTAACCATAACTGGGGCATGTAATTTCACCGATAGTTTGCATTTTCAAGCAGCTGCATTTTCATGTTAACGTGATTTTCCCACAAATAATAAAGTGGCTGTACCAGATATGTGTCACCCCTGTTGATAGCAAAGGAATAAATGATTGATCCCCCGCTAATACTGGGAGCAGGGCTGCTCTGAATGAGCTGGAGGATGACTGGCGCAGCTCCGATCCATTCATTCTCTGTGCGACTGACGACAATTGTCAAGTGCAGAACTCATTTATATCCAAATCCAAGTGGTCTAATATAAAATGAATGTCGAGGAGGCAAATATGCAGAGCACCGATCGATTCAGACAGAGCAGAGACGCATCTCAGGTATCAATAGGGAAGAAATCAAATACTTGTGGCAACCTCTGTAATGACAGTCAAGTCCGGGGAAGATTTCCATAAATGTGTATCATAAAATCATTATGATGAATGATAATAATATATAAATGAGAGTTATATAACACTACAATACTGCACCCTGTATATGTAAAGGTGGGCCAGGCCGTAGTCATGGCCGAGGACAGCGGGGCGCCTGAGCCCTGGCCTCCCTTCACAGCAATATTACACTTCTGCTGCAGCTTACTTGCCTCCCCATTCCTGGCGCTGATGAGGTCCACCCTCCTTTTTGTGGGGTCACCTTTGGCCTTGGGTGAATGATCAGAGACACAAAGTATAATTCAAAATGCAAAACTTTACTTCCAGAACTCTGCAGTACATTCGGGTCCAGTACAGCATGTACAGCAGTATTCACATCACACAACACTTCTTCCTTCCCTTCTTTACTTGCTCTGTTACACAGCTCGAGAGCGGGTCGTACCATCCTGTACGTTTCCTCGGTATCGTCCCTGTGCAGCCTGGCTTCCTTTGAGAGTTCCCCCGTCCGTTTCGCCCCGGCCTTAAAGGCGTCTGCCCGTGCTAGGAACTGCCACATGATGAGTGAACCTCCCGTCTGTCCTGCCGTGTACTGCTGTGTAGTTTTCCTCTCTAGAGAACGTCTGTCCTTCAGCTGCAACTTTACTGTTTCTTTCTGTAGCTGTATGCTGCTGTTCCCCACCCCCTGGATGACTGGGCACTCGCTTATAAGTAATATTGTGGGGTATCTTACTTTCCCAGGTCAGAGAGCCACCCGAGCACTAAGGGCTACCTGCCCTGACTGGACTAAACCAGGACGCTCCCTTCCTTTACACTAAGTGACCCCTCTTATATTAACTATCTATATATACCTTCTAAAACCCTCTATCATACTATATACACTTCAGTGCCCCATCTAGTGGTCCGTAAACATTACTACACTAAAAGATACATATATATAAATATATATATATATATATATTACATATTAAATACAGCATTATAGCAAAATATACATTAGCAGCACAAGGAGTTTAAGGGGTAAAACCTCCAACCCCTTACATATATACCCCGGGGGTCACAACCTCCTGTACTAAATACACTGTGACGATACATAATAGGCTCAGACACACGGATCAGACACATGACTCAGATAATAATTGAATTCTTTATTAGCTTCATACAAGATATCATATGTAGAAGTTCCCACCATGATGATATGATGATGATGGTTCCTGGACTCACGGAAAGTCGTCCGTCAGCGCTCAGGAGAGGAAAAACCCCAGTTGAGGAAACCTCTAGGGAACTATGGCTGACGGACTGCCCTTCCCCTGGGCGGTGCTGGATCATGGCAGCATGTGCCGTAGATCGGGGCGGATGCAGCAGAAGATTCACTGATCCTGTGTCCATGGTGATGACAGAAACACAGACACTGTTTAGCCGGACTTGTTGTCATTGTCTGGTTCGATCTTGACAATACAAAAACACCTTATATCCTGTAATAATCTCTTAATACATCTTATAGAAATCGACTCTTTTCTGGAATAAAAGTAAAAAAATAAAGATCAGACGCCCCCATTAATGGCAGCACGCCCCCATATATTTATACATTCACTATATTGAGGGTATTATGGAAAGTCCATGGTTACTTACTGGTGAGACTGGTCTGTGGCCCGGGTCGTGTCTGGTTGAAGGTTGGGGCGATCTCTTGCACCATCATAGACCCTACATGCCGTTTATAGACAAGGAGTCACTTCCTGACCTTAAATAAAAAGTAAAAACAATGAAGATCAGACGCCCCAATAATGGCAGCACGACCCCCATTATATTTATACATTCACTATATTGAGGGTATTATGGAAAGTCATGGTTACTTACTGGTGCAGACTGGTCTGTGGTCCTGGGTCGTGTTCCGGTTAAAGGTCGGGGCGATCTCTTGCACCGTCATAGACCCTCACTGCCGTTTATAGACAAGGAGTCACTTCTGACCTTAAACAAAAAGAAAAAAAAAAGATCAGACGCCCCCAATAATGGCAGCATGCCCCCCATTATATTTATACATTCACTATATTGAGGGTATTATGGAAAGTCCATGGTTACTTACTGGTGCAGACTGGTCTGTGGCCCCGGGTCGTGTCCGGTTAAGGTCGGGGCAAACTCTTGCACCGTCATAGACCCTACATGCCGTTTATAGGCAAGGAGTCACTTCTGACCTTAAACAAAAAGTAAAAACAATGAAGATCAGACGCCCCCAATAATGGCAGCACGACCCCCACCATATTTATACATTCACTATATTGAGGGTATTATGGAAAGTCCATGGTTACTTACTGGTGCAGACTGGTCTGTGGCCCCGGGTCGTGTCTGGTTGAAGGGCGGGGCGATCTCTTGCACCGTCATAGACCCTACATGCCGTTTATAGACAAGGAGTCACTTCTGACCTTAAACAAATAAAAAAGTAAAAAAAAAAAGATCAGACCCCCCAATAATGGCAGCAAACCCCCCATTATATTTATACATTCACTATATTGAGGGTATTATGGAAAGTCCATGGTTACTTACTGGTGCAGACTGGTCTGTGGTCCTGGTCGTGTCCGGTTGAAGGTCCGGGCGATCTCTTACACCGTCATAGACCCTACATGCCGTTTATAGACAAGGAGTCACTTCTGACCTTAAACAAAAAGTAAAAAAAGATCAGACGCCCCCAATAATGGCAGCACGCCCCCATTATATTTATACATTCACTATATTGAGGGTATTATGGAAAGTCCATGGTTACTTACTGGTGCAGACTGGTCTGTGGCTCCGGGTCGTGTCCGGTTGAAGGTCAGGGCGATCTCTTGGACTGTCAATGACTCTACATGCCGTTTATAGACAAGGAGTCACTTCTGACCTTTTTGGGAAAACCGTTGATCCTGCCGTTCTGCAGGCAGATATTAATGATCCTCATCTTCTGATGCTTGAACTTAGCTCTGGGTTCACCGCCATCAGCCATAAGTTCGTAGGCAAACGCTATAGCAAATAAGCCACAGTCGTAGCCGTTCTTCTGCTGATCCACATCGATAAACCTCAGATGTTCCAGGGGATTGACGACCACTTCACTGTACATGTTGGTAATCTGCTGACAGATGGATGGAGTCAGATTCCTTGCGCTGATGCTGTCGGCCACAAAGATTTGGCCATTTCTATAGCATGTTGTCAGCCAGTGCTCCCTCTCCGCATCATAATGGATTTGCACAGCATTCTTCAGTACGCTGTACCCTGGTACCATAACAGCGCAGGGGGGCTGCAGGCCCTCAAAACCCTTAAACTGGCTCCGCAGCAGGTCCTGAGCCATGATGATGATCGCGTCATCCAGGTAGCCGTCCTCTCCTCTGCTCTGCAGGATGGTTAAGAGCTCTGGAGGCAGGTTTTCTCTTGGTTCCGGATATCGGGCATCTCCACTTGTGGGGTCTCCATCTCCGGGTTACTTCTCTAAGTAGATCAGTAACGTTTTCTGTAGCCGCTCTCTTGGCTGGTGGCATCATCTCGGGCTGACTGTCCCGAGGTTGAGCTTTCCTTTTAGTTTGTCTCGGGGTCTGTTTGTGGCAGCCCCTCGGTTCAACTTGTGCATTTCTGATCAGCAAGATCTCTGGGGTCTTGTTTGTGGCAGCCCCTCGGGTGCACCTTGTGCATTTTCTGGATCAGCAAGATCCTCTCCACTTTCTGCAATGCTAGAAGTGGGCTCAGTATCACCTACTATGTAGGTTGGGCTCTTCTCACCGCTGTCTTGGCTGATGACGTGGTCTCTGCGTCTTTTTATAGCAACTGACCTGAAGATCCTGACCGCTGTAATGGTGGCAGATTTGGTGGCCTGGAAGGAATCCTTCAGCAGAGTTCTCCAATTGCGTTGGGATTTCCTGAATCGGGTCAGAAGACTAAAGCCAATTGACTTGCAGTATGAGAGAGCCTTGACCAGCAGCCGCTGGCCATAACGGGGACGTCCATGAATCCTCATGACGTCGTCACTTTCTTTCTCCTTCGTATTCCTGTAGCTTTGTGTATCCAGTAGGGAGTCACACAAATGACAGCCCTGGCTCTGCGGTCAGGCTTTACATAGAGTAGATGATGTCATCGAGTTCCACATTCCACATTGTGACATCACTGCTCCAGGCCTAGCTGCTAGGGCCCACCAGTAACACTGATGCTGACGCCAGTCTACAGCTACATGCAGTTATTATCTGGCGCTTAATCACAAATTTCCAGCCACATTCTCCATATATTGGAATGAAGAGGTCCATCTGTGTATAGCTACGTCTCCATCGAAGTATATGGAGAGTGCAGTGGGGGGATTGCTGGTTTATGGCACTTGCTGTAAATTGTAAGAGCACAATATGGTCGTGTTATAAGCAGTTTTACCACAAAGGTTTTCAGTTGGACTTGTTAAAGGATTCACGTTTTAACAGTTAATCATGTTTCAGGCCACATTCACACGCTGCTTTTTTATTTACACTCTTTTGCTGTGATTTTTTTTTCTTTTTTTTTAAAGCTTTGCAACTGCAACATGTGACTGTAGCCTTACTCACAGCATTGCACAGCAATCAATGTATTAGACCTCTACATGTAAACTAAGACTTAAGAATACAATTTGTGTAGAAAACTAACTCCAAGCAGGTCCTGGAGGTCGGTATCTTTCAGGGCACGTTGGGAGTTTCAGTTCCGATGGAAGAAAAACTGATGACAAAACTGAGAAAATGGATCTGTTTTTATCTCCTCGTAGTAGAGGAAACTCCCATTTCTCGGTATTAGCTGCTGCTTTGCCCTTGTCTCAGACGGTCAGTCCTGACACCGGGTCATCGCCTTGGAGCAGGGAGTCTCTTAGTTCTCTGATGCGGTGATACGGTCACACAGCGGGAGACCCCCAGACCCTGCAGTCTGTCTGTAGGGAGCGCGTCCAAGCCCTGGTCATGTAGGGTGTGGGGGGCTGGGTGCCCTGTGCAGCAGAGGGGTCCACCAGGGGATTGTTGTTCTTCTGGGGTCCAGTCTGAGCCGGCATAGAACATTCCTTGTAGACTGTGACATCAGCTCCGGATTTCTCCGGTGACACCACAATATTCTCCCAATATGTGGACACCGAATAATCGTTCCCTCCCCTCCCATCCTGTATACATGGCTCCGCTCCCACCCTCCCATCCTGTATACATGGCTCCGCTCCCAACCTCCCATCCTGTATACATGGCTCCGCTCCCAACCTCCCATCCTGTATACATGGCTCCGCTCCCAACCTCCCATCCTGTATACATGGCTCCGCTCCCACCCTCCCATCCTGTATATATGACTCCGCTCCCCCTCCCATCCTGTATGCATGGCTCCTCCCACTCCCATCCATATACATGGCTCCGCTCCCCCTCCCATCCTGTATACATGGCTCAGCTCCCACCCTCCCATCCTGTATACATGGCTCTGCTCCCACCCTCCCAATCCGCTCCATCTACTATATGGCTCCGCTCCCACCCTCCATCCTGTATACATGGCTCCGCTCCCAATCCTCCCATCCTGTATACATGGCTCTGCTCCCATCACCTGCCATCCTGTCCATCCATGGCTCAGCTGCTCCCAACCTCCCATCCTGTATACATGGCTCCGCTCTCCCACCCTCCCATCCTGTATACATGGCTCCGCTCCCCCCTCCATCCTGTATACATGGCTCCGCTCCCACCCTCCCATCCTGTATACATGGCTCCGCCCCAACCTCCCATCCTGTATACATGGCTCCGCCCCAACCTCCCATCCTGTATACATGGCTCCGCTCCCACCTCCCATCCTGTATACATGGCTCCGCTCCCACCTCCCATCCTGTATACATGGCTCCGCTCCACCCTCCCATCCTGTATACATGGCTCCGCTCCCCCTCCCATCCTGTATACATGGCTCCGCTCCCCCTCCCATCCTGTATACATGGCTCCGCTCCAACCTCCCATCCTGTATACATGGCTCCGCTCCCAACCTCCCATCCTGTATACATGGCTCGCTCCCAACCTCCCATCCTGTATACATGGCTCCGCTCCCACCCTCCCATCCTGTATACATGGCTCCGCTCCCCCCTCCCATCCTGTATACATGGCTCGCTCCCCCTCCCATCCTATATACATGGCTCCGCTCCCCCTCCCATCATGTATACATGGCTCCGCTCCCAACCTCCCATCCTGTATACATGGCTCCGCTCCACCTCCCATACTGTATACATGGCTCCGCTCCCACCCTCCCATCCTGTATACATGGCTCCGCTCCCCCTCCCATCCTGTATACATGGCTCCGCTCCCCTTCCCATCCTATATACATGGCTCCGCCCCCCTCCCATCCTGTATACATGGCTCGCTCCCACCCTCCCATCCTGTATACATGGCTCCGCTCCCACCTCCCATCCTGTATACATGGCTCCGCTCCCACCCTCCCATCCTGTATACATGGCTCCGCTCCCACCTCCCATCCTGTATACATGGCTCTGCTCCCACCCTCCCATCCTGTATATATGGCTCCGCTCCCAACCTCCCATCCTGTATACATGGCTCTGCTCCCATCCTGTATACATGGCTCCGCTCCCACCCTCCCATCCTGTATACATGGCTCCGCTCCCACCTCCCATCCTGTATACATGGCTCCGCTCCCAACCTCCCATCCTGTATACATGGCTCCGCTCCCAACCTCCCATCCTGTATACATGGCTCCGCTCCCAACCTCCCATCCTGTATACATGGCTCCGCTCCCAACCTCACATCCTGTATACATGGCTCCGCTGCCACCCTCCCATCCTGTATATATGGCTCCGCTCCCCCTCCCATCCTGTATATATGGCTCAGCTCCCACATCCTATATACATGGCTACGCTCCCCCTCCCATCCTGTATACATGGCTCCGCTCCCCACCCCCATCCTGTATACATGGCTCCGCTCCCACCCTCCCATTCTGTATACATGGCTCCGCTCCCACCCTCCCATCCTGTATACATGGCTCCGCTCCTAACCTCCCATCCTGTATACATGGCTCCGCTCCCAACCTCCCATCCTGTATACATGGCTCCGCTCCCAACCTCTGTTGTGAATGGGTTTGAGATGAGTTCTGAGCAGAGGCTCCCTCTGGTGGTTACAAGCGGTGCTAGTGAAGATTGTGAGGACTGGGAATCAGGTGTTACTGACTGGTCTTATATAAGGGAGTCATTTTCCCATCAGGGTTGCCGGTGATCAATTGTTCTGGTCTGAATCCTTCATTCCAGTTTCCCTTGTAGCCTGCTGTGTCGTTTCTGCATCTCCTGCTTACAGATAAGACTTTTGCTTCTTTTGTGTTTGTGCTATATTTTTGCATTTTGTACTGCACTTCTTTAGGGCCTTCAGGGTCCTCTCTGGGGGCTTCTGCCCTCTCAGTTTAGTTCAGCCACTGAGTTTTGTTCTTTTGCTTTTTCCAGTTTTTTCAGGGGCTGCTGTTTTGATTTTGTTACACCAGAGAACTAATTTAGGAGGTAGAGGTCGTGTGATCTCAGATGATTTTGAAATTAGTAGAGTTGGTGCTTTTCAGGGTTTTCTGGGATTGCAGTAAGTACCCTTCCTATCCTTTTCTATTTAGATAGTTTGGGCCCCAGCGTTTGCTCATACTATTTTCTTTCTGTGTCAGTATTTCCTCTTGTCTAACCGCCATTACATGTTTGGGGGCTTTCTATTATCTTTGGGGTTCTGCTCCGGGGCAGATAGCTTTCCTGTTTCTGTCTTTAGGTGTAGTTAGTTTCTCAGGCTGTGACGAGGCGTCTAGGACCAACGTAGGAACGCTCCACGGCTGCCTCTAGTTGTGGTGGTTAGTCAGGGTACTGCAATCTCATAGATTCCAACTGCTCTGGTGTATTGCCTTTTTGCCTGCTCTCCTCAGCTACCGAAACATAACAGTATCACCGGCCAAAAAAATTGAAAATTGTATGGTACTCACAGAAGGGAAAAATATTGTGAAAGAAAAAAGGTTGTCAAAGTTGTCAGAGATATTTTTCTGTTTGTTACATTTTTTTTTTTTCCCTCTGTATCTCTGGGTGCTGGGGAGGATCTTTTCTCCCAATGGAGTTTGCACGGTTGTCTGGCCGTGTGGATCAGCTTGCCACTGAGGTTCAGAGTATTGCTGCATATCTTGCTAGGTTGCCTGTTGTGGAACCTAGGATCCCCATGCCAGATTTGTTTTTGGGGGATCGAGCTAAGTTTCAGAATTTCAAAAATAATTGTAAATTGTTTTTTGCCTTAAAATCTAAGTCCTCAGGAAACGCAGCGCAGCAGGTTCAAATTATCATCTCTCTCCTGCGCGGCGATCCTCAGGATTGGGCTTTTTCCCTGATACCTGGGGATCCTGTTTTGAGTGATGTTGATGCGTTTTTTCAGGCTTTAGGGTTATTGTACGATGAGCCTAATGTCACTGATCAAGCTGAAAAAACCTTCTTGGCATTAAATCAGGGGCTTGATGACGCTGAGTTATACTGTCAGAGATTCCGTAGGTGGGCAGTCCTGACCAAATGGAATGACGACGCTTTGGCGGCCCTTTTCCGGAAGGGTCTGTCAGATAATGTAAAGGATGTTATGGTGGGATTCCCTGTCCCCTCTGGTCTCAATGATTCTATGTCATTAGCGATTCAAATTGACAGACGTTTGCGTGAGCGGAGAAGTATGCGTGGAATGGTGTTGCCTTGTGAACCAGCTTCTGAACCCATGCAGTGTGATGGAGTGGTGTCTGGGGCACAGCGTCATGAGTTTCGAAAGCGCAATGGGTTATGTTTCTACTGTGGTGATGCCTCTCATGCTATTTCAGTCTGCCCTAAGCGGGGAAGACGTTTTGCACGCTCAGTTGTCTTGGGTAGTGTTCAGACTAAGTTTTTATTAACTGTCACTCTGATATGCTCTCTGTCCTCATTTTCTGCTCAGGCTTTCGTTGATTCTGGAGCAGCTATTAACCTGATGGATTATGATTTTGCTAAACGTTGTGGGTTTCCCTTGATACCCCTACAGAAGTCTATTCCCCTACTGGGGATCGATTCTACCCCTTTGGCTGAGAATAAACCCCAGTTTTCTACTCAGGTGATAATGAGGGTTTAACCTGATCACCAGGAGTGCTGCAAATTTTTGGTTCTATATAATCTGCATGACATTATCGTGCTGGGTTTCCCTTGGTTACAGTCTCATAATCCTGTTTTGGATTGGAAATCTGTGTCTGTAACCAGTTGGGGCTGCCAATGTGTTAATACCAACACTCCTGTTTTTTCTGCCTCCCCCCAGGCTCAGGATGTTCCTGACTTTTTGTTTGATTTTTCTGATGTGTTTAGCGAAAGTAAATCTGCATCCTTGCCTCCCCATAGGAGCTATGACTGCGCTATTGAATTAGTGCCGGGTAGTAAATTCCCTAAAGGTCGCCTTTTTAACTTGTCTGTACCTGAACATGACGCTATGCGGTCTTATATCAAGGAATCATTGGAGAAGGGTCATATCAGACCATCCTCTTCACCCTTAGGTGCCGGTTTTTTTCTTTGTGGCCAAAAAAGATGGTTCATTAAGGCCGTGTATTGATTATCGTCTCTTGAACAATATTACTGTGAAATATCAATACCCGTTACCCTTGATTTCTGACCTGTTTTCCAGGGTGAAAAACGCTACTTGGTTTACCAAGCTTGACCTCAGGGGGCTATAACCTTATTCGCATTAAGCACGGGGATGAATGGAAGACGGCATTCAATACCCCTGAAGGGCATTTTGAGTACCTAGTGATGCCCTTTGGGCTCACTAATGCTCCTTCCGTCTTCCAGTCCTTCATGAATGACATTTTCAGGGATTTTGTGGATAAATTTCTGATTGTTTATTTGGATGATATCTTGATTTTTTCTAATGACTGGGACTCTCATGTGAAACATGTTCGAACTGTATTCCAGATTTTGAGAGAGAATGCTCTGTATGTGAAGGGATCAAAGTGTCTTTTTGGCGTACAGAGGATCTCATTTCTGGGATTCATTTGTCCCCATCTGTTATTGAAATGGACCCGGTCAAGGTTCAGGCCATCTGTGATTGGGTCCAACCTACTTCATAAAAGGCTCTTCAGAGATTTTTGGGTTTTGCCAATTTTTATCGTAAATTTATTGGTAATTTCTCGGTTATTGTTAAACCATTAACTGATTTGACCAGAAAGGGTTCTGATGTGGTGAATTGGCCTCCTGAGGCAGTCTCTGCATTTCAGGAACTTAAGCAGAGATTCACTTCTGCTCCTGTTCTACGGCAGCCTGATGTTTCTCTGCCATTTCAGGTGGAGGTTGATGCCTCTGAAATTGGGGCAGGTGCCGTTTTGTCCCAAAAAGATCCAGAGACCTCTAAAAGTAACCCTTGTGCCTTTTTCTCTCGAAAATTTTCTCCTACTGAACGTAATTATGACGTGGGTAATCGGGAGTTGTTGGCCATGAAGTGGGCTTTTGAAGAGTGGAGACATTGGCTGGAGGGAGCCAAACATCAGGTGGTGGTCCTTACGGACCATAAGAATCTGGTCTATCTGGAATCTGCCAAGCGACTCAATCCTAGACAGGCCAGGTGGGCCTTGTTTTTCACACGTTTTAATTTTGTGGTTTCCTTTCTTCCTGGCACTAAGAATGTTAAGGCGGATGCCCTCTCGAGGAGTTTCCTTGCGGACTCTCCTGAGTTATCTGATCCTTCTGTTATTTTGAAAGAGGGTATAGTTCTTCCGCCATCTCGCCCAATTTGAGACTTGCTCTGGAGGGGTGTCAGGAGGATAGGCCCGAGCGCTGCCCTGTTGGAAAATTGTTTGTCCCGGACCAATGGAAAAAGAGTGTGATGTCTGAGATTCATTGTTCCGCATTGGCTGGGCATCCCGGAATTTTTGGTACCAGAGACTTGGTTAGTCGGTCCTTTTGGTGGCCTACCTTGTCTCGTGATGTCAGGGAATTTGTGCAGTCCTGCGGGACTTGCTCTCGCTCCAAGCCTTGCTCTCGCTCTAGTGGTTTGTTGATGCCATTGCCTGTGCCCAAGAGACCATGGACCCATATCTCTATGGATTTAATTTCCAATCTTCCTGTTTCTCAGAGAATGACCACCATCTGGGTAATTTGTGATAGGTTTTCCAAAATGATACATCTTGTGCCATTACCTAAGTTGCCTTCCTCCTCTGAATTGGTGCCGTTGTTCCTTCAGCACGTGGTTCGTTTACACGGCATTCCTGAGAACATTGTGTCTGACAGAGGAGTCCAGTTTGTTTCCAGATTTTGGAGGACTTTTTGTTCTAAACTGGGTGTTCAATTGTCTTTCTCCTCGGCATTTCATCCTCAGACCAATGGTCAAACTGAGAGAACAAACCAGACATTGGAGACTTATCTAAGATGCTTTGTGTCTGCTGATCAGGATGACTGGGTCTCTTTTTTGCCTTTGGCTGAGTTTGCTCTTAATAATAGGGCTAGCTCTGCCACTTTGATGTCTCCGTTTTTCTGTAATTCTGGGTTTCACCCTCGATTTTCTTCAGGACAGACGGAGGCTTCTGTCTGTCCAGGTGTTGACTCTGTTGTGGAGCGTATGCAACAGATTTGGGACCAGGTAGTGGAGAGGTTGTCCCTCTCTCAGGAGAAGGCCCAGCGGTTTGCTAACCGGCATAGGACTGATGGTCCTCGGTTTAAAGTGGGGGACTTGGTCTGGTTGTCCTCAAAGAATATTCCTATGAGAGTAGCATCTCCTAAATTTAAGCCTAGGTTCATTGGACCTTATAAGATCATGGAGATTATTAATCCTGTTTCTTTTCGTTTGCTTCTTCCAGGGACATTTAAGATCCATAACGTGTTCCACAAGTCCTTGTTGAAGAGGTTTGTTGAGCCAGTGGTTCCTGCTGCTGTGCCTCCTGACCCTGTTTTGGTTGAGGGCAATCTGGAGTATGTGGTTGAGAAAATATTGGATTCTCGTTTTTCTAGACGGAAACTCCAGTATTTGGTTAAACGGAGAGGTTATGGTCAGGAAGACAATTCTTGGGTGTTTGCTTCGGACATCCATGCTAGGAGACTTATCCGTGCGTATCATAGAACTCATCCTGACCGACCTGGTTGCTCAAATGAGGGTTCGGTGACCCCTCCTCAAGGGGGGGGGTACTGTTGTGAATGGGTTTGAGATGAGTTCTGAGCAGAGGCTCCCTCTGGTGGTTACAAGCGGTGCTAGTGAAGATTGTGAGGACTGGGAATCAGGTGTTACTGACTGGTCTTATATAAGGGAGTCATTTTCCCATCAGGGTTGGGCCGGGGGATTCCAAAATTTTTTTGGTTTTTGAATTTCCTTTCATTCCCCCGTTTTTTCCCTTTTGGGGCCCCCCGTTTTCGTTTCGGAAATTTTTCCTGCTTAAAAGATTAAAAGGGGCTTTTGGGTTTTTTTGTGTTTTTTTTTATATTTTTTGGGATTTTGGCCCGCCAAATTTTTTTGGGGGCCTTTTAGGGTCCCCTCGGGGGCTTCTGCCCCCCAGTTTTTGTTTTTGGGCCCCGAGTTTTGTTCCCTTTTTCTTTTTTCCCGGTTTTTTTTTCCCTTGGGGTGCTGGGTTTTTAATTTTTTTTAAAAACCCCAAAGGGAAAATAATTTTTAAGGGGGGAGAGGTCGTGTGATTCGGTATTTTGGAAAATTAGGTTTTGGTTGGTGCTTTTTTTAGGTTTTTTTGGGGATTGCGAATTTTTCCCTTTCCCATCCTTTTCTAATTTAGATTTGGGGTTTGGGGCCCCCGCGGGTTTTCTCATTTTATTTTCTTTTTTTGTTGGGGCGTTTTCCTTTTTGGGCTAAACCGCCATTTTTCATTTTTTGGGGGGGGTTTTTTTTATTTTTTGGGGGTTTTTGGGTCCGGGGGGAGGGTAGCTTTTTCCCTTTTTTCTTTAGGTTTTAGTTAGGGTTTTTTCCGGGGGGGTGGGCGAAAAGGGGGTTTGGGACCAACGTTGGGGAAAACCCCCTTCCCCCTGCCTCTATTTTTTGGGGTTTTGGGCAGGGTTTCTGCAATCTTTTATAGTTCCAAATGCTCTGGTGTATTTCCTTTTTTTTCCTGCTCTCCTCCGTTTCCGAAA
>JARQOD010008447.1:0-35503 GCA_033576555.1 Oophaga sylvatica
GGATAAGACTTTGCCCACAAAGAGTAACCTTGTACGCCCTCAGAGTCCTCCTGAATGGAGAGAGAAAAATGTTGTGAAGAAGAAACGGAGAGTTGTTGTCATGGGGGATTCCCTGTTGAGAGGAACAGAGGCTGCTATCTGCAGACCAGATATAACCTCAAGAGAAATGTGCTGTCTTCCAGGTGCAAAAATTAAAGATGTGTCTGACAGGATATCAGAACTCTTCAGACCTAAAGATGACTACCCATTCCTGCTAATACATGTGGGGACAAATGACACCACAAGAAGTGACCTGGAAACCATCTGCAGTGACTTTGAAAACTTAGGTAAGAAAGTGAAAGAACTGGGAGCGCAGGTGGTCTTCTCCTCCATCCTTCCAGTGGATGGCCATGGAACAAGGAGGTGGAATAAGATTCTGCAGGTGAACAACTGGCTACGTCGATGGTGCCGTCAGCAAGGATTTGGATTTCTGGATCACGGAGTGAATTACCTATACGATGGACTACTTGCTAGAGATGGGGTGCACCTTACGAAGACTGGAAAACATGTATTTGGAAGTCGCCTTGCTACACTCATCAGGAGAGCTTTAAACTAGAACAATGTGGGAAGGGAAGCAAAACGCCAGCAAAAGCCATACACCTGACAAATGCTATTGAGAACTCTGCTATTAGAAGTGAAGGGGAAGGACAAAGACAAAAAAATCTACATAATAAAAATATTGAAGAAAGAGAAACCAATCACAAACTAAAGTGTTTCTATACGAATGCACAAAGCATGGGCAACAAACAAGGAGAACTGGAGCTACTAACGCAGGAGAAGAAATATGATGTCATTGGAATCACTGAGACTTGGTGGGACGATACACATGATTGGAATACAAGGCTAGAAGGATACAACTTATTTGCAAGAAACAGACTTGATAAACGAGGAGGAGGTGTTGCATTGTATGTTAGAAAAGTGTATATCTGCACAGAGATTGAAGCTTCAGAGACTGGGAGTTCTGTGGAAACTGTTTGGGTAAGAATACAAGGACAGAACAATGGAAAGGACACCATTGTAGGCATTTACTACAGGCCGCCTGTGCAAGCTGAAGATATGGATGAACTCTTTATGCATCAAATGGCCAAGTTCTCCAAAAAATATGACATAGTGGTCATGGGAGATTTCAACTATCCAGACATTTGTTGGGAATCTCTCTCAGGCAAAACTAACAGGTCAGGAAATTCTTATCCTCTCTTGCTGACAACTTTATCTTCCAAAAGGTAATGGAGAAAACAAGGGGATCTGCTACCTTGGATCTAATCCTCATAAACAGGGAGGAAATGGTGGAGGAGGTAAGAGTGGCTGGGACCCTAGGAGGTAGTGACCATGCTATTTTAGAATTTTGGATAACAAGAGGAGGAAGACCTGTGAAGACTCAGACGTCAAGGTTAGATTTCAGAAAGGCAGATTTTAAGGAACTCAGAAAGAGAATTGGAGGGATCCAATGGCTGGATATCCTTAAGGACAAAAATGTCCAGGAAGGATGGAAAATCTTGAAAAATGAGATTCTCAAAGCACAATCGTTAACAATTCCGAAAAGAGGGAAGAATGGGAAGCATTTAAGGAAACCAGGATGGATGAACACAGAACTTAAACACATGCTAAAAAGGAAGAAAGAAATGTTTATCAAATGGAAAGAGGGAGGCATATCTAAAGAAGAATATAATGCCGTCTGTAGAACCTGCAGGGCACAGATCAGATTATCTAAAGCTGACAATGAATTAAGGCTTGCAAGTGACGTCAAAAGCAACAAAAAAGGATTTTGGGGATACGTCAAAAGTAAAAGAAAAGTCAAAGATGCTATAGGATTTTTACAGGATGAAAATGATGAAATGGTAAGTCAGGATGTTGAGAAGGCTGAACTTTTAAATTCCTATTTTGCATCTGTTTTCTCTCAGAAAGGAAATGTAACATCAACTGATCTTCACTGTCCTATTAAAGGAATAGAAGAATCCAGGATATCTATAAACAGAAAGACAGTGAGGAAACACTTAGCTAACCTAAATGAATTCAAGTCTCCAGGTCCAGATGAATTACACCCCAGGGTACTGAAGGAGATAGCAGAAGAAATTCTTGAACCACTGTCCATAATCTTTGAAAATTCTTGGAGAACAGGAGAAGTCCCAGAAGACTGGAGAAGAGCAAATGTTGTTCCTATCTTCAAAAAGGGGAAGAAGGTGGACCCAGGGAACTACAGGCCGGTGAGTCTGACTTCTATACCAGGAAAGATCTTTGAACAAATTATTAAAGAACATGTATGCAAGTACCTGGATAAGAATGAAGTGATTAAACAGAGTCAGCATGGGTTTGTAACTAATAAGTCATGTCAGACTAACTTAATTTCCTTCTATGACAGAATCACTGACTGGGTGGATCAGGGAAATGCTGTAGATATAGTATATCTTGACTTCAGCAAAGCATTTGACAAAGTATCTCACACAATCCTTATTGAAAAAATGACTAAGTATGGAATGGACAAGGCAACTGTTAGGTGGATTCATAACTGGCTTAGTGATCGGACCCAAAGAGTGGTTGTAAATGGCTGCACATCCAGTTGGAAGAATGTCTCAAGTGGGGTACCACAAGGCTCTGTTTTGGGCCCTGTATTGTTCAACATCTTTATCAATGACTTAGATGAAGGAATTGAGGGTAAACTGATCAAATTTGCTGATGACACAAAGCTAGGAGGGGTAGCTAATACTAGAGAAGAGAGAGAGAGGATTCAAAAAGATATACATAAACTGGAGCAGTGGGCAGCAACTAACAGAATGGATTTTAACAGGGAAAAATGCAAAGTACTACATCTGGGCAATAAAAATGAAAAAAGCATATACAAAATGGGAGGAATAGGGCTAAGTAACAGCACATGTGAAAAAGACTTGGGTATACTAATTGATCACAGACTTAACATGAGTCAACAGTGTGATGCAGCAGCAAAAAAGGCAAATGCAATTCTAGGATGTATCAACAGAAGCATACAGTCTAGATCACGTGAGGTCATTATTGCCCTCTACTCCTCTTTGGTCAGACCTCATCTGGAATACTGTGTCCAGTTTTGGGCACCACATTTTAAAAAAGACATCCCAAACTGGAGCAAGTTCAGAGAAGAGCCACCAGAATGGTGACCGGTCTGCAAACCATGTCCTATGAGGAACGGTTGCAGGATTTGGGAATGTTTAGCTTGCAAAAAAGAAGACTGAGAGGAGACTTAATAGCTGTCTACAAATATCTCAAGGGCTGTCACATTGTAGAAGGATCATCTTTATTCTCATTTGCGCAAGGAAAGACTAGAAGCAATGGGATGAAACTGAATGGGAGGAGACACAGATTAGATATTAGAAAAAACTTTTTGACAGTTAGGGTGATTAATGAGTGGAACAGGCTGCCACAAGAGGTGGTGAGTTCTCCTTCAATGGAAGTCTTCAAACAGAGGCTGGATAGACATCTGTCTGGGATGATTTAGAGAATCCTGCTTTGAGCAGGGGTTGGACCAGATGACCCAGGAGGTCCCTTCCAACTCTACCATTCTATGATTCTAGTACATAGACCCATCATTAATTAGGTGGTGGTACACAGACCCATCATTGATTAGGTGGTGGTACACAGACTCAACATTGAATAGGTGGTGGTCCACAGACCCATCATTGATACGGTGGTGGTATACAGACCCATCATTGATTAGTTGGTGTTTCACAGACACATCATTGATTAGGTGGTGGTACAGATCCATCATTGATTAGTTGGTGTTACACAGACCAATCATTGATAAGATGGTGGTACACAGACCCATCATTAATTGGGGTGGCACACAGACCCATCATTGATTAGGTGGTGGTACACAGACCCATCATTGATTAGGTGGTGGTACACAGACCCATCATTGATTAGGTGGTGATACACAGACCCATCATTGATTAGGTGGTGGTACACAGACCCATCATTGATTAGGTGGTGGCACACAGACCCATCATTGATTAGGTGTAGTACATAGACCCATCATTAATTAGGTGGTGGTACACAGACCCATCATTGATTAGGTGGTGGTACACAGACCCATCATTGATTGGGGTGGTACACAGACGCATCATTAATTAGGTGGTGGTACACAGACCCATCATTGATTAGGTGGTGGTACACAGACCCATCATTGATTAGATGGTGGTACACAGACCCATCATTGATTAGGTGGTGGTACACAGACCCATCATTGATTAGGTGGTGGTACACAGACTCAACATTGAATAGGTGGTGGTCCACAGACCCATCATTGATACGGTGGTGGTATACAGACCCATCATTGATTAGTTGGTGTTTCACAGACACATCATTGATTAGGTGGTGGTACAGATCCATCATTGATTAGTTGGTGTTACACAGACCAATCATTGTAAGATGGTGGTACACAGACCCATCATTAATTGGGGTGGCACACAGACCCATCATTGATTAGGTGGTGGCACACAGACCCATAATTGATTAGGTGGTGGCACAGACCCATCATTGATTAGATGGTGGTATAGACCCATCATTGATTAGGTGGTGTACACAGACCCATCATTGATTAGGTGGTGGCACACAGACCCATAATTGATTAGGTGGTGGTACAGACCCATCTTTGATTAGGTGGTGGTACACAGACCCATCATTGATTAGGTGGTGGTACACAGACACATCATTGATTAGGTGGTGGTACACAGACCCATCATTGATTAGGTGGTGGTACACAGACCCATCATTGATTAGGTGGTGGTACACAGACCCATCATTGATTAGATGGTGGTACACAGACCCATCATTGATTAGGTGGTGGTACACAGACCCATCATTGATTGGGGTGGTACACAGACGCATCATTAATTAGGTGGTGGTACACAGACCCATCATTGATTAGGTGGTGGTACACAGACCCATCATTGATTAGATGGTGGTACACAGACCCATCATTGATTAGGTGGTGGTACACAGACCCATCATTGATTAGGTGGTGGTACACAGACCCATCATTGATTAGGTGGTGGTACAGACCCATCTTTGATTAGGTGGTGGTACACAGACGCATCATTGATTAGGTGGTGGTACACAGACGCATCATTAATTAGGTGGTGGTGGTATACACAGACCCATCATTGATTAGATGGTGGTACAGACCCATCATTGATTAGGTGGAGGTACACAGACCCATCATTGATTAGATGGTGGTACACAGACCCATCATTGATTAGGAGGTGGTACACAGACCCATCATTGATTAGGTGGTGGTACACAGACGCATCATTAATTAGTGGTGGTGGTATACACAGACCCATCATTCATTAGATGGTGGTACACAGACCCATCATTGATTAGGTGGTGGTACACAGACCCATCATTGATTAGGTGGTGGTACACAGACCCATCATTGATTAGGTGGTGGTACAGACCCATCATTGATTAGGTGGTGGTACACAGACCCATCATTGATTAGGTGGTGGTACACAGACGCATCATTAATTAGGTGGTGGTACACAGACCCATCATTGATTAGGTGGTGGCACAGACCCATCATTGATTAGATGTGGTATAGACCCATCATTGATTAGGTGGTGTACACAGACCCATCATTGATTAGGTGGTGGCACACAGACCCATCATTGATTAGGTGGTGGTACAGACCCATCTTTGATTAGGTGGTGGTACACAGACCCATCATTGATTAGGTGGTGGTACACAGACACATCATTGATTAGGTGGTGGTACTCAGACCCATCATTGATTAGGTGGTGGTACACAGACCCATCATTGATTAGGTGGTGGTACACAGACCCATCATTGATTAGATGGTGATACACAGACCCATCATTGATTAGGTGGTGGTACACAGACCCATCTTTGATTGGGGTGGTACACAGACGCATCATTAATTAGGTGGTGGTACACAGACCCATCATTGATTAGATGGTGGTACACAGACCCATCATTGATTAGGTGGTGGTACACAGACCCATCATTGATTAGGTGGTGGTACACAGACCCATCATTGATTAGGTGGTGGTACAGACCCATCTTTGATTAGGTGGTGGTACACAGACGCATCATTGATTAGGTGGTGGTACACAGACGCATCATTAATTAGGTGGTGGTGGTATACACAGACCCATCATTGATTAGATGGTGGTACAGACCCATCATTGATTAGGTGGAGGTACACAGACACCATCATTGATTAGATGGTGGTACACAGACCCATCATTGATTAGGAGGTGATACACAGACCCATCATTGATTAGGTGGTGGTACACAGACGCATCATTAATTAGGTGGTGGTGGTATACACAGACCCATCATTGATTAGATGGTGGTACACAGACCCATCATTGATTAGGTGGTGGTACACAGACCCATCATTGATTAGGTGGTGGTACACAGACCCATCATTGATTAGGTGGTGGTACAGACCCATCATTGATTAGGTGGTGGTACACAGACCCATCATTGATTAGGTGGTGGTACACAGACGCATCATTAATTAGGTGGTGGTACACAGACCCATCATTGATTAGTTGGTGGTACACAGACCCATCATTGATTAGGTGGTGGTACAGACCCATCATTGATTAGGTGGTGGTACACAGACCCATCATTGATTAGGTGGTGGTATAGACCCATTATTGATTAGGTGGTGGTACAGACCCATCATTGATTAGGTGGTGGTACACAGACCCATCATTGATTAGGTGGTGGTACAGACGCATCATTGATTAGGTGGTGGTACACAGACGCATAATTAATTAGGTGGTGATACACAGACGCATCATTAATTAGGTGGTGGTACACAGACCCATCATTGATTAGGTGGTGGTACAGACCCATCATTGATTAGATGGTGGTACAGACCCATCATTGATTAGGTGGTGGTACAGACCCATCATTGATTAGGTGGTGGTACACAGACCCATCATTGATTAGGTGGTGGTACACAGACCCATCATTGATTAGGTGGTGGTATAGACCCATCATTGATTAGGTGGGGTACAGACCCATCATTGATTAGGTAGTGGTACACAGACCCATCATTGATTAGGTGGTGGTATACACAGACCCATCATTGATTAGGTGGTGGTACAGACACATCATTGATTAGGTGGTGGTACAGACCCATCATTGATTAGGTGGTGGTACACAGACCCATCATTGATTAAGTGGTGGTACACAGACCCATCATTGATTAGGTTGTGGTACACAGACCTATCATTGATTAGGTGGTGGTATACAGACTCATCATTGATTAGATGGTGGTACAGACCCATCATTGATTAGGTGGTGGTAGACAGACCCATCATTGATTAGATGGTGGTACACAGACCCATCTTTGATTAGGTGGTGGTACAGACCCATCATTGATTAGGTGGTGGTACACAGACCCATCATTGATTAGGTGGTGGTACACAGACCTATCATTGATTAGGTGGTGGTATAGACCCATCATTGATTAGGTGGTGGTACAGACCCATCATTGATTAGGTGGTGGTATAGACCCATCATTGATTAGGTGGTGGTACAGACCCATCATTGATTAGGTGGTGGTACACAGACCCATCATTGATTAGGTGGTGGTACACAGACCCATCATTGATTAGGTTGTGGTACAGATCCATCATTGATTAGGTGGTGGTACACAGACCCATCATTGATTAGGTGGTGGTACACAGACCCATCATTGATTAGGTGGTGGTATAGACCCATCATTGATTAGGTGGTGGTACAGACCCATCATTGATTAGGTGGTGGTACAGACCCATCATTGATTAGGTTTTGGTACACAGACCCATCATTGATTAGGAGGTGGTACACAGACCCATCATTGATTAGGTGGTGGTACACAGACCCATCATTGATTAGGTGGTGGTACAGATCCATCATTGATTAGGTGGTGGTATACACAGACCCATCATTGATTAGGTGGTGGTACAGACGCATCATTGATTAGGTGGTGGTACACAGACCCATCATTGATTAGGTGGTGATACACAGACGCATCATTAATTAGGTGGTGGTACACAGACCCATCATTGATTAGGTGGTGGTACACAGACCCATCATTGATTAGGTGGTGGTACAGACCCATCATTGATTAGATGGTGGTACACAGACCCATCATTGATTAGGTGGTGGTATAGACCCATTATTGATTAGGTGGTGGTACAGACCCATCATTGATTAGGTGGTGGTACACAGACCCATCATTGATTAGGTGGTGGTACAGACGCATCATTGATTAGGTGGTGGTACACAGACGCATAATTAATTAGGTGGTGATACACAGACGCATCATTAATTAGGTGTGTGGTACACAGACCCATCATTGATTAGGTGGTGGTACAGACCCATCATTGATTAGATGGTGGTACAGACCATCATTGATTAGGTGGTGGTACAGACCCATCATTGATTAGGTGGTGGTACACAGACCCATCATTGATTAGGTGGTGGTACACAGACCCATCATTGATTAGGTGGTGGTATAGACCCATCATTGATTAGGTGGTGGTACAGACCCATCATTGATTAGGTAGTGGTACACAGACCCATCATTGATTAGGTGGTGGTATACACAGACCCATCATTGATTAGGTGGTGGTACAGACACATCATTGATTAGGTGGTGGTACAGACCCATCATTGATTAGGTGGTGGTACACAGACCCATCATTGATTAAGTGGTGGTACACAGACCCATCATTGATTAGGTTGTGGTACACAGACCTATCATTGATTAGGTGGTGGTATACAGACTCATCATTGATTAGATGGTGGTACAGACCCATCATTGATTAGGTGGTGGTAGACAGACCCATCATTGATTAGATGGTGGTACACAGACCCATCTTTGATTAGGTGGTGGTACAGACCCATCATTGATTAGGTGGTGGTACACAGACCCATCATTGATTAGGTGGTGGTACACAGACCTATCATTGATTAGGTGGTGGTATAGACCCATCATTGATTAGGTGGTGGTACAGACCCATCATTGATTAGGTGGTGGTATAGACCCATCATTGATTAGGTGGTGGTACAGACCCATCATTGATTAGGTGGTGGTACACAGACCCATCATTGATTAGGTGGTGGTACACAGACCCATCATTGATTAGGTTGTGGTACAGATCCATCATTGATTAGGTGGTGGTACACAGACCCATCATTGATTAGGTGGTGGTACACAGACCCATCATTGATTAGGTGGTGGTATAGACCCATCATTGATTAGGTGGTGGTACAGACCCATCATTGATTAGGTGGTGGTACAGACCCATCATTGATTAGGTTTTGGTACACAGACCCATCATTGATTAGGAGGTGGTACACAGACCCATCATTGATTAGGTGGTGGTACACAGACCCATCATTGATTAGGTGGTGGTACAGATCCATCATTGATTAGGTGGTGGTATACACAGACCCATCATTGATTAGGTGGTGGTACAGACGCATCATTGATTAGGTGGTGGTACACAGACCCATCATTGATTAGGTGGTGATACACAGACGCATCATTAATTAGGTGGTGGTACACAGACCCATCATTGATTAGGTGGTGGTACACAGACCCATCATTGATTAGGTGGTGGTACAGACCCATCATTGATTAGATGGTGGTACAGACCCATCATTGATTAGGTGGTGGTACACAGACCCATCATTGATTAGGTGGTGGTACACAGACCCATCATTGATTAGGTGGTGGTATAGACCCATCATTGATTAGGTGGTGGTACAGACCCATCATTGATTAGGTAGTGGTACACAGACCCATCATTGATTAGGTGGTGGTATACACAGACCCATCATTGATTAGGTGGTGGTACAGACGCATCATTGATTAGGTGGTGGTACACAGACCCATCATTGATTAGGTGGTGATACACAGACGCATCATTAATTAGGTGGTGGTACAGACCCATCATTGATTAGGTGGTGGTACACAGACCCATCATTGATTAGGTGGTGGTACAGACGCATCATTGATTTAGTGGTGGTACACAGACCCATCATTGATTAGGTGGTGGTACACAGACCTATCATTGATTAGGTGGTGGTATACAGACTCATCATTGATTAGATGGTGGTACAGACCCATCATTGATTAGTGGTGGTACACAGACCCATCATTGATTAGATGGTGGTACACAGACCCATCATTGATTAGGTGGTGGTACAGACCCATCATTGATTAGGTGGTGGTACACAGACCCATCATTGATTAGGTGGTGTTACACAGACCCATCATTGATTAGGTGGTGGTATAGACCCATCATTGATTAGGTGGTGGTACAGACCCATCATTGATTAGGTGGTGGTATAGAACTATCATTGATTAGGTGGTGGTACAGACCCATCATTGATTAGGTGGTGGTACACAGACCCATCATTGATTAGGAGGTGGTACACAGACCAATCATTGATTGGGGGTGGTACACAGACCCATCATTGATTAGGTTGTGGTACAGATCCATCATTGATTAGGTGGTGGTACACAGACCCATCATTGATTAGGTGGTGGTACACAGACCCATCATTGATTAGGTGGTGGTACAGACCCATCATTGATTAGGTGGTGGTACACAGACCCATCATTGATTAGGTGGTGTTACACAGACCCATCATTGATTAGGTGGTGGTATAGACCCATCATTGATTAGGTGTGGTACAGACCCATCATTGATTAGGTGGTGGTATAGAACTATCATTGATTAGGTGGTGGTACAGACCCATCATTGATTAGGTGGTGGTACACAGACCCATCATTGATTAGGAGGTGGTACACAGACCAATCATTGATTGGGGGTGGTACACAGACCCATCATTGATTAGGTTGTGGTACAGATCCATCATTGATTAGGTGGTGGTACACAGACCCATCATTGATTAGGTGGTGGTACACAGACCCATCATTGATTAGGTGGTGGTACACAGACCCATCATTGATTGGGGGGGGTACACAGACCCATCATTGATTAGGTTGTGGTACACAGACACATCATTGATTAGGTGGTGGTACACAGACCCATCATTGATTAGGTGGTGGTACACAGACCCATCATTGATTAGGTGGTGGTACACAGACCCATCATTGATTAGGTGGTGGTACACAGACCCATCATTGATTAGGTGGTGGTACACAGACCCATCATTGATTAGGTGGTGGTACACAGACCCATCATTGATTAGGTGGTGGTACACAGACCCATCATTGATTAGGTGGTGGTACACAGACCCATCATTGATTAGGTGGTGGCACACAGACCCATCATTGATTAGGTGGTGGTACAGACCCATCATTGATTAGATGGTGGTACAGACCCATCATTGATTAGGTGGTGGTACACAGACCCATCATTTATTAGGTGGTGGTACACAGACCCATCATTGATTAAGTGGTGGTACACAGACACATCATTGATTAGGTGGTGGTACACAGACACATCATT
Organism: Oophaga sylvatica; assembly: GCA_033576555.1. Classification (NCBI taxonomy): domain Eukaryota; kingdom Metazoa; phylum Chordata; class Amphibia; order Anura; family Dendrobatidae; genus Oophaga; species Oophaga sylvatica. The sequence goes on from JARQOD010008447.1 coordinate 11,514, forward strand.
GATTAGGTGGTGGTACACAGTCTCATCATTGATTAGGCGGTGGGCATGGTAATTGGCCTCTCTGTGCTCGAAGGAGGTGTCGTATCTGTAAATGAATGTCCAATTAAAGGTCTGCGACCATCTATCCAGTAATAGGAGTGCAGTGCCCTGTAGAGTCGGGAGCTGCAGATTTACAACATGGAGGTCACTTTTCTCATTGCAGATGTAGAAAACTTTGGGAGAAATGAACAGTCAGTCATTGAGAACATATTGCCGAATCCTGAGCGTGTGCAGCTCGGACCGCAATACTCGGGGTTTACAGAACTAATTCCTCATCTCAGCTGTAAGATTTATATTCATCTTAGAGAATATTCATGAAGGTCGTCAAGTACTGCCCCGGCCAATTACAATTTCACTTGTCCTTTTGTTCCTTTGCAGAGCTAATTGTATTAGTATGTGGGATTAGCAGATGAGGGTGAAGCATGGCATCCGGATTGTCTGAGCGTTAGCAGATTCCAGCTCGGAGTGGGAGGCCTCCAGAGCTGACGGCAAAGCTTCTCCTAAGTTTGTCAGAGTTTAATGATGCTGAACCCACAAGTCGTAATTCCATTTGATACAATTATTCTCATACGGAGGTGAAGTCTTCACATTCTGGGTTATAAAAAGATTTATTTGTGCGCGATTTGCTTAGGTTTGATATCAGGGTCTGTATCGTGTTGCAGTAATCACATTTCATTAGACATTATATGTAATTCATGGCATTGAGGGGTCAGCGCTTTTTACGCTTTTACACCTTTTTAATGATTTTTCAATGCCATTATAGCTGATTTATGAAAGTAAAGATCAATCATATTTAAATAAAAAGTTTAAACAACTTTTTGCTCTACATTATCAAATACTCCTCATTTTTATGATTCATAGAACCCAGAATGAAAGAGTTGGAAGGGACCTCCAGGGTCATAGTCACCTCCTGGGTCATAGGGACCTCCAGGGTCATAGTCTCCTCCTGGGTCATAGGGACCTCCAGGTCATCGTGACATTCAGGGTCATCATGACCCACAGTGTCATCATATCCAACCCCATGCTCCATGATGGAGTCACTAATCCATCTCAGACAGATGTCTGTCCAGCCTCTGTTTGAAGACTTCCATTGAAGGAGAACTCACCACCTTTTGATATCAGTGAATGTGAACAGTTCTGTGCTATAAGACAACAATCGATACAGAGCTAATACTTCTCACAGCTGACGGTGGGATCTAGCCTAGCAGTCATCTGTGAGTTACAGAAATCTGAGGTCGCATATTCTCCCGCCTAGTCTGCTACAATGTGAATACAAGAGAATACGGAGTAAACAGGTTAAATGGATTTATATTCTTACTTTTTATAAATATATGTATAAATGACACAATAAAAAGCAGTTAAATTGCATGAAGACAAATACACAGGGACAGAAAAAATTACTGCATAAGCCAATACAGAGCAATACATAGTGCATAATGAAAGCAGCGTAATCCACCCAGGTAAAGCGCGTCCCTACATTGACCACAAGTTCTGATGGTACATCCAGCCAAATGGCATAACATTCAAGGCAAGTGCGGGGCATAGTTTACCTAAGGGAAGACTGTAGCTGACCCAGAGCTGGCTGCCAGGACCCCAACGTGTGTTTCGCATGTTAAAGACACCGCTTTCACAAGGGGTGGCTCAGACGCATCGCCATGTGAGCCATTTCAATTGGTCCACACGGTGTTTTAAACACACAAAACGCGCGTTGGGGTCCTGCCATCCTGCTCAGTCTGCCCTTGGTAAACTGTGCCCTGCACTTGCCCTGAATGTTTGGCCACTTGCCTAGGGAGTATTAGGCTGCTTTCATTATGCACTATGTATTGCTCTTCATGAGCTGACGCAGTAATTTTATCTCACCCTGTATATTTGTACAATGTTATGAAAAAAGTATCTGTTTTTCTATTCTTTTTATTGTTATATTTTAATAATTAAATATTGAACCAGGCTACAAAATAATGGATCAAGATGTAATCAAATCTTTTACAATACAAATAGATACATCAAATGGTGAGAAGTAAATGCATCAACCAGGAGTCCAGGAGGGGTCCATTACCCCACTGCCTGTATACGGGGGTCCAGCTTTGATAGATTTTTTTTTAGTCTGAAGGCATCGTCACTGTAAACTTAGGAAATAAAGTAAAAAGAAAAAGTGAAAAAGCCAAAATAAATAAGACATGGATTTAAAAACCAACATTAATACTTATCCTCTGCTGCATTGGTTTTGCTGACACATCTACAGCGGTGATGTCACAACTTCATCATGTGACCGCTGCAGCCAGTCACTGGGCTCATAAGTCATGCCAATGGAATTGGAATCAATGACCAGTGACCGCTGATTTCCTCTGTTAACATCAATAATTTATTGCATCAAGTACAACATATTGACAAGAGTGTAAAAGTTTATCTATAAGTTTATTTCCATTTAATCAGAGGATCTGGCTTAAGAAACGATCTCCCATGCTTTACACTGCAGCTCTGCTACTCCATATTAGCTGCTAAAACATAAGCTCATGATCCGATGACTCCATTACAGCAAAAATGAAAATAATAATGGAAAGAGCCACTCATGGACGGAGCGGGAGGAGCCCCTCTAAATAGTGGGGCGTCTTTGAGGTCGCTTTCATACGATGGTAGATGGATGCAGCTAATTGAATCCAGCACGAGCTCCAGCTCCATTCCTGACAGTTCATTTTCACACTGGATTAATGACATTACAACTTCACTGTCTGGATTGCACGTTACAGTATTTTGCCTAAAGGGGTTCCGGATTGAAACTGCGATAATTACTTGGAGAGTAAAATGCTAAACATATTTTTAATTAATTTCTGTGATTTTGAGCATTATGGCTTCAAGTGATGGTGAAATCTTAAAAGTTATCACTTGTGGGTAATATATCACAGAACAATTTTGTGCATGGACAAGAAGACACGAAGAAAGCGGAACCAGGCGAGAAATCAGAGGAAAACAGGGAAAAGGGGAAAGATTAGGAGGTAAAAGACGACACAATACACACAACGCAAGGCCACCAAATAACTAACACGGGGAAATGTATCCTAGTCAGAAGATCTACTGCCAAACACAGCGGATTTATTACTACTTATCTCTGCAATACAGTGCCAAAGTGTAACACCGAAGTGTCGCAACCCTGAAAGTAACTCATCGGAGCTACAATCTGACGTTTAAGGACCAATTAGGGCAGAAATATCCTATTTATATTCCTGTACATATGAGCAGTATTATAGTAGTTATATTCTTGTACATAGGAGCAGTATTATAGTAGTTATATTCTGTACATAGGAGCAGATTATAGTATTATATTCTTGTACATAGGGGCAGTATTATAGTAATTATATTCTTGTACATAGGGCAGTATTATAGTAGTTATATTCTTGTACATAGGAGCAGTATTATAGTAGTTATATTCTTGTACATAGGAGCAGATTATAGAAGTTATATTCTTGTACATAGGGGCAGTATTATAGTAGTTATATTCTTGTACATAGGAGCAGTATTATAGTAGTTATATTCTTGTACATAGGGCAGTATTATAGTAGTTATATTCTTGTACATAGAGAGCAGTATTATAGTAGTTATATTCTTGTACATAGGAGCAGTATTATAGTAGTTATATTCTTGTACATAGGAGCAGTATTATAGTAGTTATATTCTTGTAATAGGAGCAGTATTATAGTAGTTATATTCTTGTACATAGAGCAGTATTATAGTAGTTATATTCTTGTACATAGGAGCAGTATTATAGTAGTTATATTCTTGTACATAGGAGCAGTATTATAGTAGTTATATTCTTGTACATAGGGCAGTATTATAGTAGTTATATTCTTGTACATAGGAGCAGTATTATAGTAGTTATATTCTTGTACATAGGAGCAGTATTATAGTAGTTATATTCTTGTACATAGGAGCAGTATTATAGTAGTTATATTCTTGTACATAGGAGCAGTATTATAGTAGTTATATTCTTGTACATAGGAGCAGTATTATAGTAGTTATATTCTTGTACATAGGAGCAGTATTATAGTAGTTATATTCTTGTACATAGGGGCAGTATTATAGTAGTTATATTCTTGTACATAGGGGCAGTATTATAGTAGTTATATTCTTGTACATAGGAGCAGTATTATAGTAGTTATATTCTTGTACATAGGGAGCAGTATTATAGTAGTTATATTCTTGTACATAGGGGCAGTATTATAGTAGTTATATTCTTGTACATAGGAGCAGTATTATAGTAGTTATATTCTTGTACATAGGGCATTATAGTAGTTAATTCTTGTAATAGTGCAGTATTATAGTTATATTCTTGTACATAGGAGCAGTATTATAGTAGTTATATTCTTGTACATAGGTGCAGTATTATAGTAGTTATATTCTTGTACATAGGAGCAGTATTATAGTAGTTATAGTCTTGTACATAGGGCAGTATTATAGTAGTTATATTCTTGTACATAGGGGCAATTTTTATTGTAAAAACCAAACAAATACAAATATACTGACATTCCTCCAGTAATAATAAATTCACTTGGATTGTACATTCATTCATTACATATCCGGATTATACATATAAAATTATCTTAAAGAGTCCATACACCTGGTTGGAAAAAAAAAAAAAAAACATCATATTTCAACCCAGTGACACATCCTTCCATAACTTAACATTTCCTAATGATTTTATCTATCTGGGCTCGGACATTATTGTTGACAGCGTCACAGATCTGAGTCGGAGTTATTCTGGTCACCGCCGGTCTCCATTTCAGACTCTACCGAGAGCCCTCAGGTAATGGCTTCCGCTTGGGGGAGGACAGTCCTCTACGTCCCTATCAAACTCTGCGTCAATTCTTCTAAGGTCATCCTGAAAATCACCGTCAGACTCAGACAGAACACCAAACCTATTAGATAAGTCCATTACACCTGCAGAACTCTGGACCTTCTTCCTGGCTCCTTGGCCAGTGTCATACTCCTTCTCAGGTTTACGGGAGGTCTTGTCCTTTTTCTTCCTTTTAGTCTGAGACACAGATGGTAGTACTGAAGTAATGCTTCCCTGTGACTGCTGCCCCTGAGGGACAACCTCCATACTCCCTGTGCACCCTCTGTACCCTGCTGCTCTGGTGTCACCTGAGTAGACCCCTGGTGGACCTCCGGTCTGGCAGTATTTCCCCTGACAGTAAAGCTGCCTCCTCCAGAATCTCTGCCCCTGCCACCAAATCCTCATCAGGATAGTCCTTACAGATATTGTGCCAGGCGTCAGGACAGTCCCTGTGAGGGTGACCGATCTTCCCACAGAGGTTGCACCTGACGTTCTGGCAGTCTGCAGCCACATGGCCGACCTCCCCACACAGGTTGCACTTCACCACAGTACACGTATTTGCCAGGTGACCCGCCTTGCCACATCTGAAGCACTTACGAGGCTGCCCAGGATAGAAACACACACCCCTCTCCCTCCCAATAAAGAAGGAGTTGGGTAAGTGGGCAGTGATATTATCGCACTGGCGCAGTTTCACCAAAACCCTCCACCCTCCCGTCCAGATACCATCATTGTCTCTGCTTTTGGTGAGGTCAGAGACCAGGTCACAATGCCTCCGGAGCCACACCACAATGTCCTGCGGGGGAACAGACTCATTCCAGAAGATGAGATTTACCGTAACGGTATCTGGCTTAGAGATAGGAATAAAGCTGAACTTACTCCAGCCTCTCAGGTCTCTAAACTTGGGGAAATTAGACCAAACCTGTCCAGGTCAGTCATGAGCTTAAAGCTGACGTCATAGCCCTGCCTGTCTGGAAGATTAATCACCGCCAAGATGCTGACTGGCGCAAACCCCATCTGGCGACACAAGAGCTCCCTGACCACAAACCTTCTATCTGGCAGATCCTCCTTGGCACCTCTGTGCCGGAAACGCACAAAGTTTCTCCGTTTAAACGCCTGGCCGGTATAATTGGCACCAGAGGTGAAGGACAGAGCACCACGACTCCAGGCATTACTGGGGGGAACCTGCGGGGTCACACTAGACTGACTGATGGGGTGAGGGTCTGCAGCAGGGGGGGCTGCTACACCTTGTGTGCTCGGAATTAAAGGGGGGAAATCACAGACATCATCATGTACATTATTATCATCAACATCAATGTCACTATCAGACTGCGCAGAGTCCAGCAAAGATACTGTGCTCCCCCAAATCCCCAACCCCTCAGATACAGCGCGGTTATCCCCCGCATCAGAGCCCCGCTGGGCACCATCAGGAACTACCGGCACATGTCCACTGTCCAACTGTTGTGCTTGGCATTCTGAGACCTGTAGTCCCTCTGCTGAAATATGTCCATGCTGCTGCTTGGAATCTGCTGCAGGCGGCTGTGCTAGGCATTCTGAGACTTGCTGTACCTCTACTGGAATGTGCCCTTCATTCTGCTGCTTGGAATCTGCTACAGGCTGTTGTGCTGGGCATTCTGTGACTTGTTGTACCTCTGCTGGAATCTGCACTACATGCTTCTGCTTTGGATCTGCCGCAGGCAGTTTTGCTGGGCATTCTGAAACTTGTGGTACCTCTGCTGGGGTCTGCACTACAGGCTGCTGCTGGTGCGGCATTTGCCCCTTTGGAAGCAGAAACTTGCAGGCTGCAGCACTGGCCGCACCTGCTTCTGGGGTCCACCTGGGACAATGTCTGACCTGGAACCTGCAGAGTTCTGCTTCTGTGAATTAAACAGTTCCTGGTTCCTATAAGTCTCTGCCAGGGGCCCCATCCTCTCTAGGACGCAGTCCATGTCCCTCACCACTTTTGCCAGCAATACACCCAGTGTGTTCAGAGTCTCGTCATAAAAATCATGACTCCCGGGATTAATAGCCTGTAGCTTATATCCAGTGTCTATCTGCATCTGTAGTGAGTCTTTCTGCTGCTGTAACTCACCGAACTTCTTGACCAGTCCTGGGATCTCCTCTGCGAGCTGAAGCTCAGGTGCACGTGGGGTCTCCTCCTGGGATCCTGCATTCAGCGATGTCCCCGGCTGCTTGAATCCAGACGTCTCCTTAATTTTCACCTCCGCTGGTTTCATGGCTCCAGGCTCCACAGCACTTTTACTGCTGCCAACTGACTGCGACCTTGTGCGTCCAGAGCTCGCCATGCTGGTCACCACATATTTCTGCTGCAAGTTTTCCTGTAATGTCTGCCTCTCCAGTGAGGTTCTCCTCTGCCTGCTGGAAGTCAGCTGCACACCTGAAGCCGCTGATGGCCTCTCCTGAGCTGCAGGCTGCTTTCCTCCATTCAGCTTCTCACCAGGAGATTTCTTCTGGATTTCTCCTAGTTGCACTTCACTTTGCTTGCCTTGGCTGGCCGACTGCTTAACTGCAACTTTCTTACATACAATGGCTTTTCCTTGTTCCGTTACTTTACTCACTTTCACAGCTTCATCCTTCTTGTTGCTGCTACTTCCATTCGGAGCTTTCTTCCCATCAGAAATCACTTTAGGATTCCCATCTGCATTAGAAACAGCTTGGGCTCTTCTTCCCAGTGTAGGCCTGGAAGCCTGGGCCTTGCTTGGGGAGTTTCCCCGCCCAGGGTGGCCCCTCCCTGGGCTTGCTCCAGACATCAGGAGAGCTACAAACACACAACCTCTCAGCTAGGAGGCAGTATTATAGTAGTTATAGTCTTATACACAGGAGCAGTATTATAGTAGTTATATTCTTGTACATAGGAGCAGTATTATAGTAGTTATATTCTTCTATAGGAGCAGTATTATAGTAGTTATATTCTTCTATAGGAGCAGTATTATAGTAGTTATATTCTTCTATAGGAGCAGTATTATAGTAGTTATATTCTTCTATAGGAGCAGTATTATAGTAGTTATATTCTTCTACATAGGGGGCAGTATTATAGTAGTTATATTCTTGTACATAGGAGCAGTATTATAGTAGTTATGAGCAGTATTATAGTAGATATATTCTTCTGTAGGAGCAGTATTATAGTAGTTATATTCTTCTACATAGGGGGCAGTATTATAGTAGTTATATTCTTGTACATAGGAGCAGTATTATAGTAGTTATATTCTTGTACATAGGGGCAGTATTATAGTAGTTATATTCTTGTAAATAGGAGCAGTATTAAAGTAGTTATATTCTTGTACATAGGAGTAGTATTATTGTAGTTATATTCTTGTCCATAGGAGCAGTATTATTGTAGTTATATTCTTGTACATAGGAGCAGTATTATAGTAGTTATATTCTTGTACATAGGAGCAGTATTATAGTAGTTATATTCTTGTAAATAGGGGCAGTATTATAGTAGTTACATTCTTGTACATACCAGTAGTATTATTGTAGTTATCTTCTTGTAAATAGGAGCAGTATTATAGTAGTTATATTCTTGTACATAGGTGTAAGGTTCTTTGTCTCTGTTGACATGTTCCTTGAAACTCAGTTTTCCGTCGGCCATTTTGCTTTCTGTCTTTCTGCAGCTCTTGCCCTCAGTTAATATGGAGTTTCCAGTTTTCATGTTCCCGCCCTGATTCTTCCCTCTTGCTTCTTAAGCAGCCTCAGCTGAACAATCAGTGCTCCTGAATCAAGCCTCAGTCAGTCTGTGACCTGACTCCTGGAAGCCTTGGACTTGTACTCCAGCTATTCCCTACTGAGGAACCTTGGAACACTTTTGGACTCTGGAAACATGCTGTTTGGTGAATCCATGTTTGCAGAGGAATTACGGTACAGAGAAGAGATCCTGAACCTGCTTTGGAGATTTATTGTAGTGCTTGAAGTTACTCTGGCCTGCTGTGTCTCCTGTCGCTGTTCCTGCAAACTGTGTGAACTTTTCAGCATGCTTGTATGAAGCAATACAAGTCATTTCATTTCAACATATGTCTCCTGTGTTTTCCTCGCACCCAAGCACAAGACGCTATAGGAACTGTACACTATACATGACAAGATTCAGGAGCCAATGTTTAGTGTCTGCTGGGTCTGGGAAAGCCGTGTCTGCTGTGACTGTGGATATCAGATGTCCGTTTAATACCTTATGTGATGACAGTGGTTGTGACTTCTCACAACCATTCCAGGTGAGCGCATTCCCTTAAATGTTACTGTGTCGACCCGCCACCACAATTGTGGGTTACCAGGGCAATGGGGTACTCGGAACCGAGCCCATGGGAGTCTATGGGATTTGTCACTGGTAGCGGTGGCTCGGTCCGTGGCCCTGGCGGTCTGGCGATAGGGGATATTTACAGGGGATTAGAAACAGTTCGTGACGCCACCTGTAGTTTTCTGATCACTAAGACCAGCGCTGCTGTAGATCTCTGAGGGGATGTTGTGGCAGCTAGATGACGGGTCCCCCACAGGTGGGACTGGTCCCTCAAAGTCTATGGTTATAATGATGTAGGGTGCAGATAAATGAATCAGTCTCACACCATCCAGTGTCTTTCCATACCTTTTACTTGTCAGATGTTTAGGCAGGTCCCGGGAAGCTGGTCGGGGTGGAGAGTGCACTTTCAGGTAGCAGCCGAGCAGGTTAGAGGCCTCCTTAACTTCCATATACTTGTGAGTCCAACTTGCCTGAAGCGAAGTTAACTCTAAATTCCCCAGCTTTCTCAATAGCTGTACTGCCCGGCCGGTTTTGTGGTGGAGCCTTCTAATGGTGAAAACTAAGTCTATATTTGCTGATCAGGCTAGACCCGTTAACCCTGACTCCGGTTATGTACCGACACTAAGGGCTTGCTCCTGCAACCTTTAGTCCAGCGAGCCTCTGGTTTTCTTGTCACTATGCTTTAAACAGTAGCGACGCTTCGGTCCCCAGTGACCGGTGATTTAGTGCAGGTAATCCAATACCTAAGGCACTGCTCTGTCTTCTCCACTGTGCCCTTCGCCCTGCTTTCCGCTCTTAACATAAGCACTGCTGCATAGAAGTCGAATCACAGATTCCCTGTTTGGGCTCGCTGAGCAGCTCTCAGTATTCTCCTAGTCCAGGACCTCTGTCGACTGGACTTCACTGTCCTGGGACAGGCGGCTGAAGTCTCTGCTCTGAACTCAGCAGGAAACCAATCTGACTCTAACTCCTCTGTCCGAAGACAGGAAGCTAAAACTGACTGACTGACTCTCTATGCTGACACCCACCAACTTATATACCCATATGGGTGTGTCTAAATAGTGTGAGTGACATGAGTGAATGCATATCAAGCTTTGGCTGTTACCTTCCAGTGCACTTTCCTGGATTTTCATGTGTGCCTGCAAAGCTGGGCTACACATCCCCCCTTGGTAAAACACAGCACTCCCGGGTTGTAAAAGACAAAAAGACATTTTGTATTGCATTAACAACATTGTAACTCTTCCCATCCGGGAGGTAAGGATTTCTTAAACGTTACATTTTGTACAGTAGGAAAATACAAAAGTATCAAAATATCAAGACATTATATACACGATACTTGTGGAGGACCCGCACCAAACACCTCCCACATGGGTCCTGGGTGGGCTGCAGGACTTTATTGCAGACCTCTTTCTGGGCCCACCACAGGGGTTTTTCTTCTGAGGTAGTTAATTGTAGTGGCTTTATGTAAAACCAAGATAATGCACCGAAGCGCAACTATTTACAAGATAAAGTCTGGGCTAGCACAGTCCTCAGCCTCTCAGTCCATTACATGGTTAAAGACACATATTTAAACTTCAATTGTCAAGTATTCACTTACTTGTTTTACCCAACCAGGGTATTCTATATGTAAAACTATGCAAAATAGGTAAACATCATTTTTCTAGTACCCAGCCGGGTATTCTACTCCATTAAACATCAGTATACAACAATAAAGTGCAATTGGCAAGTTATGTAAACATTACATACATTTCAAGTGCAATTTATGCGAACTCTCTTTAAACTTTATACACTATTGTATGCGGTAGACCTTTACATTTTGCTAATTTCCATTACATCTTCCACCCCGGGGCTGGAACAATGCGATGCTCTTTAGAGCACATGACAAACAGGTCGTGACCTGCTATCAGGGTTTGGGTCGCTACAGTCCTTGTGCGAACCTCTAGGGGCACGCCGGGTGCTTCCGCTTTGTGAGACGCTGTCTGCGTCACTGTAATAGCCACTTTCTCTCGCGATGCAGAAATAGTCGCCGTGCGCGACGTCGTGTAGACCGCTGTTTGCGATGAGGAATGGGTCGCAGGTTGCGATGTAGTAGGATGACAAGGCAGCGAAGAGTATGCAGGCGGTGCTTCCAACTGCGATGAGCCTGCAGGGGGCGTCGCCGGGGCAGCGGGAGCTCGGGACGGTAACGTGCCAGTAGTAGTGACGTCACCAGCTTCGGTGACGGGGTCACGGACGATTTCTACATTAAGGGCATACCATCCCTTCAGGCCCCAGTGCCTTGAGTAAGTGACTATGTCCCCGTTAATCAGGTCCCTTCCCGGATGACCTTGTGGGAGGTGGGACTCTACATCGCGACGGCTCACGAAGACCCCTGGATAAAGTCCCGGTTCCCGGATAAAACCCCAGCCCTTGCGGAACTGGAATTCGATGACGCATCCCTGACGTCGTGGTTCCCTCCGGGTACCTTTATCCCGGCGAACAGCCTCCTTGTCCGCGATGAGCTCTGCATGCTGCCGCTGTCGATTGCGCTGGACCTCCTGTTCTTCCTCCTGTCGGCGTTGCTGTTCCTCCTGACGTTGCTGCCACGCACTCTCCCACTTTACGGCATATGCGACGTCATCAAGACGCTCCATCGCGTCCCAATCGACCTCCGGCAACGATGGACAGGAACCCTCCGGTGTCCGCGCCGGGGAACGGTAATCCGCTGCGGCCTCCTGACCTGGCTGGCTCTCAGGGACGGGCAGGACCTCCTCAGCCTCCTTCGCCTCCACCGCTCCATCGGTGGGATCAGGTACAGCATGTCTGGCGTCCGCCTCCAGTCGCTCCGCAGCCTTTTTCATCAGGGCCTTTGGATAATCCAGTGATAGAGGGGTATCAAGAGACGGTATTTCACTTGGGGGAGAGAACACTGCGTTCCATAGCAGCCGCTGTTTCCGGGCACGCCAGTGTCTCTCCGTCTCTTGTAGATCTGCACGATTCTGCAGCTTCTTCCTCACTCTGCGTTCTCCCTCCGCAGCTCCATCATGGCGGGGTCGGTGTCCCGATCTGGGACAGCTCCGGCACAGGCAGACAGTCCTCCGGTACTGGGCACTGATTCTCCTGTCCTTCCGCCATCTCGGACAAGGTATCACTCTGGTATTCAACAGGAACATTCTGGTCCTTTCCGTGGAGGCGGGGTTGGCGTCTCCTCCTTCTTGCAGGAAGGTGAAGAGGAGGCGGATTTCTTTTGCAGTGGGGCAGGACCGCATATTATAATAGCACTTTGAGAGGGCGGACATGACTTTCGCGCCTCAAAAAGGGGGGGGTACGCCCACCTTCTTCTCCAGCGCCTCAAGGCGCGAACTTGGCAGTAAAATGGCGGTATTTGGCGCCAAAAGCACAACAGTCTTTTTCACCATAACACTCCACAGGCACACAGGGCTCGCAATGCTGCAAGTTTCGGATCCTGTTCGTGACGCCAAGTAGTTGTGTCGACCCGCCACCACAATTGTGGGTTACCAGGGCAATGGGGTACTCGGAACCGAGCCCATGGGAGTCTATGGGATTTGTCACTGATAGCGGTGGCTCGGTCCGTGGCCCTGGCGGTCTGGCGATAGGGGATATTTACAGGGGATTAGAAACAGTTCGTGACGCCACCTGTAGTTTTCTGATCACTAAGACCAGCGCTGCTGTAGATCTCTGAGGGGATGTTGTGGCAGCTAGATGACGGGTCCCCCACAGGTGGGACTGGTCCCTCAAAGTCTATGGTTATAATGATGTAGGGTGCAGATAAATGAATCAGTCTCACACCATCCAGTGTCTTTCCATACCTTTTACTTGTCAGATGTTTAGGCAGGTCCCGGGAAGCTGGTCGGGGTGGAGAGTGCACTTTCAGGTAGCAGCCGAGCAGGTTAGAGGCCTCCTTAACTTCCATATACTTGTGAGTCCAACTTGCCTGAAGCGAAGTTAACTCTAAATTCCCCAGCTTTCTCAATAGCTGTACTGCCCGGCCGGTTTTGTGGTGGAGCCTTCTAATGGTGAAAACTAAGTCTATATTTGCTGATCAGGCTAGACCCGTTAACCCTGACTCCGGTTACGTACCGACACTAAGGGCTTGCTCCTGCAACCTTTAGTCCAGCGAGCCTCTGGTTTTCTTGTCACTATGCTTTAAACAGTAGCGACGCTTCGGTCCCCAGTGACCGGTGATTTAGTGCAGGTAATCCAATACCTAAGGCACTGCTCTGTCTTCTCCACTGTGCCCTTCGCCCTGCTTTCCGCTCTTAACATAAGCACTGCTGCATAGAAGTCGAATCACAGATTCCCTGTTTGGGCTCGCTGAGCAGCTCTCAGTATTCTCCTAGTCCAGGACCTCTGTCGACTGGACTTCACTGTCCTGGGACAGGCGGCTGAAGTCTCTGCTCTGAACTCAGCAGGAAACCAATCTGACTCTAACTCCTCTGTCCGAAGACAGGAAGCTAAAACTGACTGACTGACTCTCTATGCTGACACCCACCAACTTATATACCCATATGGGTGTGTCTAAATAGTGTGAGTGACATGAGTGAATGCATATCAAGCTTTGGCTGTTACCTTCCAGTGCACTTTCCTGGATTTTCATGTGTGCCTGCGAAGCTGGGCTACACATTACTCTGGAGTGTTACCACAGGTAAACACTATTGTTTTTTTTTTTTTCCTTTCCTCTTCTCCTTCCAGCACTTCTGCCTTAAAAGATCTGGAAGATGGAGGCCCGCATAAAGGAACTTTGCGGAGTGACTGATACAATCCTTTCAGATGTACAGACTTTAAAAACCCGTTTTGCAAGCCTACAGGACCTCACTAATCATAATTTGCAAGTGTTTGGACAGCCTACCCAGGAATTGCGAGCCAGGATTGAGGCTCTAGAGGAACGAGCCCAGGCTCCTGCCATAACCCCAAGTTCTGGGATCCCCAAATTACCTCCTTTTCGTTTTGGCAGTGAACGTGAGAAATTCAGGGGATTTATTAATCAATGCAATTTATTTTTCTCTGCACATGCTTCACAATTTCCCACTGAACGATCCAAAGTGCTTACTATAATCATGTTGCTTACCAATAAGGCTTTGATGTGGGCAAACCCTCTGATTGAGACTGAGGATGATTGTTTGAATCACCTTGATGCTTTTATTTCAGCCATGGGGCAGGTGTTTGATGACCCCAATCGAGGTGCAACAGCTGAAGCAGCCATGTTAACTTTGCGCCAAGGTAAGCGTTCAGTAGCCGAATATGCCCTGGATTTCAGGAGATGGGCTCTTGATACCACTTGGGACACTTCCGCTAAAAAATCTATTTTTCGGAAAGGGTTGTCTCCACTGATTAAGGATGAACTTGCTCGTGCCGACCCTCCCACTGCGTTAGGTGACTTTATTAACTATTGTATCCGTATTGATGCTCATCTGACTGAACGCAGACAAGAGAGATGGATCAAAAATAATCGCACTAACCTTTTACTACCTCCCTCCTCAGCTAAGGAACCTTTGAGTAGGATCACAAGGGAACCAGAACCTGAACCCATGCAGGTGGACTCTTTACAAAGACGGGTTAGTGATGCACGCAAAGAACATCGTATAAAGGAAAATCTATGTTTCTACTGTGGTAAGTCAGGGCACTTCATTATAAACTGCCCCAGCCGTTCTCGTAAGACTACTGCAGCAGTCATTCACTGTGAGTGTTGCGAGAGGAGCTCTGTCATGTCCGAGCCTCAGGCTCCAGAGAGATCTGCTGCAAGAGATCTTGATTTCTCAGACTTAAACTCTGTTAGTTCTGGGGACGATGACGGTATAAACGCTGCAATTTTTCAAGTTTCCTCAGCGGTGTCCCAGCTGAGTTGTAAAAGAAACAATTCTCATTGCTTCCTTTCCATCAAACTCTGGGTTGACTCAGTCTGGGTGTCTAGCTCTGCTATGATCGACTCAGGAGCAAGTGGAAATTTTATGGATATCTCCTTTGCTCTGAAACAGGGGATACGTTCAGTGAAGAAGGCTACTCCAGTACAGATGGAGACTGTGGATGGCTCTCTACTGACTTCTGGACCAGTGGATCAAGAAACAGAGCCTTTGAGGGTCCTTATGGGTAAAGATCATCAGGAGAAAATGTCTTTTATGCTTATCTCTTCTCCCCACTTTCCCATTATTCTAGGGCTACCATGGCTGCAGGCGCAGAATCCTACGATTAACTGGGAGACCAAGGAATTACACTTTCCGGAGAAACAGATGAGTCAAGGAGTTTCAGCTTGCTCTGTTCCTAAAGGAACCATGTCAGTCCCTGAACTACCAGCTGTATACCAGGACTATGTGGATTTATGTGACAAGAAGAACGCTGATCAGCTTCCTCCTCACCGTCCATATGATTGTCCAATTGAATTATTGCCTGGAGCCGAGATACCTTTTGGTAAGATCTACCCCCTAGCGGGGCCCGAGCTAAAAGCTTTGAAGGATTATATAGACGAAAATTTAGCCAAGGGCTTCATACGCCCCTCTTCATCTCCCGCAGGTGCACCCATCTTCTTTGTGAAGAAGAAAGATGGATCTCTGAGACCCTGCATAGACTATAGGGAACTCAATAAGGTTACTATTAGAAACCGTTATCCATTGCCTTTAATCCCTGAGTTGTTGGAGAGAGTGCGGCATGCCAAAATTTTCTCTAAACTGGATCTCCGTGGGGCCTATAACTTGGTCCGTATTAGACCTGGGGATGAATGGAAGACTGCTTTCAGGTCACGCTATGGACACTTTGAATATCTAGTTATGCCTTTTGGTCTGAGTACCGCCCCAGCCACTTTCCAACACTTCGTGAATGATATCTTCAGGGATCTCCTAGATACATTTGTGGTGATTTATCTGGATGATATTCTAATTTTTTCTAATTCCACAGAGGAACATCATGGACATGTGAGAATGGTCTTAGAACGCCTAAGACAAAACCATCTCTACATCAAACTTGAAAAGTGTGAATTCCATAGGACCGAAATTCAATTTCTGGGGTATGTACTATCTACGCAAGGGATTAGTATGGATGGAAGCAAGACCCAAGCCATCAAGGATTGGCCAATTCCTAGAAATGTGAAGGAGGTGCAGCGCTTCATCGGGTTTGCCAACTTCTATAGACGTTTCATTAAGAATTTTTCTGAGGTAGTGTCACCTATCACCCAACTTACCCGGAAACAGTCTAGGTTCTCCTGGACCCCACAAGCTCAGGAAGCATTTTCCTGTTTAAAGGATAAATTTACCACCGCACCTATCTTAGTACATCCCAACCCCGAGCTTGCCTTCATAATAGAGGTGGATGCTTCAGACTGTGCCGTTGGAGAGAACAGGTGAGAAGAATGTCTTGCATCCCTGTGCCTTCTTTTCCCAGCAGTTGTCTTCGGCTGAGAGGAACTACGATGTGGGCAATAGAGAATTGTTGGCCATTATTGCCGCCTTCAAGGAATGGAGACACCTTCTTCAGGGAGCTGCACAGCAAATAGTCGTCCTGACAGACCATCGTAACCTTGAATTTATCAGGTCGGCTAAGTGCCTGACTCCTCGCCAGGCTCGCTGGAATCTTTTCCTAAACCAATTTAATTTTGTCATTTCTTATAGACCAGGATCGCGCAATGGAAAGGCTGATGCACTCTCTAGGATTCATTCAGCAGAGACACGTCCACTTACTCCTCCTAAGACTATTCTTCCTGACTCTAGATTCCTGGGAGTGATTCATAATCAAGACCTACTTAAGGACATCAAGGAAGCATACCATGGGGATTCTTTGTTGGCTCAACCCCCAAGGGACGTAAGTCTTGTCTTTAAGAATGGTGTGTGGATTCAGGGACAACGTCTGTATATACCTGAAACAGTCAGATTGAGAGTATTGCAACTCATCCACGATTCCAAGATAGCCGGGCATAGGGGAATTCTAAAGACACAAGAATTTCTTTCTCGTTTCTTTTGGTGGCCCACTTACAGGAAAGATGTCTTAAACTATGTCACTTCATGTGAAGTCTGTGCAAGATGCAAAACACCTCGCTCCTCACCAACTGGTCTGTTGCAACCTCTTCCCACCCCGTCCCGCCCGTGGGGATCCATTTCTATGGACTTCATTGTGGAGTTACCAACCTCTCAAGGGAAGAACACCATTCTAATGGTGGTTGACCGTCTAACAAAGGCAGCTCATTTTATCCCTTGTGTCGGCTTACCCACTGCAAAACAGACATCAGACTTGATGATTAAGAATGTGTTTCGCTTACATGGAGTACCGGATGAGGTCATTTCGGATCGAGGGGTGCAATTCACTTCAAGGTTTTGGCAAAATTTCTGTGCAGCATTGGACATTAAAGTAAACCTTTCTTCTGCTTTTCATCCCCAGACGAATGGACAGACAGAACGAACCAATCAGACCCTGGAGCAGTATCTCCGCTGTTTTATCTGCCACCTACAGGATGATTGGGTGGATCTACTTCCACTGGCTGAGTTCTCTTATAACAACTCTCAGAGCGCCTCCACTAAGCAGTCTCCTTTTTACTCCAATCTAGGTTATCATCCTAACATTCTTCCTCGATTTCCCATAGATACGCCCTTGCCGGCAGTGGCTGAAAGAATCACTTCTTTACAAAAGAATATGGATCTTCTAAAGGAAAATCTAGAATTGGCTCAGGAAAGGTACAAGAAAGCAGCAGATAAATTTCGTAAACCTGCACCAGCTTTCAAGGTAGGAGATTTGGTCTGGCTGTCAACCAGAAATCTTAAATTAAAGATTCCATCGTCTAAATTGGGACATAAGTACATTGGACCTTATAAGATCAGTAAGATTATAAGTGCTGTTGCTTGTCGTCTTCAACTGCCCAGAACTATGAGAATCCACCCTGTCTTTCATGTATCCCTACTAAAGGCTGCAACACCCAATACGTTTCCTGGACGTTCTTCTCCTTGCCCTGACCCAGTGCTGGTCGATGGTCAGGAAGAATTTATGGTGGAAAGGATTCTAGATTCCAGGTTGTACAGAAATCAGTTGCAATATTTGATTAAATGGCAGGGCTACCCAGTGGAGGACAACTCATGGGAACCAGTCAATAATGTAAATGCTCCTCGCCTACTCCGCCAGTTTCATCAGAGGTACCCTGACAAGCCTGGTCTGAGGTCATCCGGAGGTTGTCCCTAAGGGGGGAGTAATGTAAGGTTCTTTGTCTCTGTTGACTTGTTCCTTGAAACTCAGTTTTCCGTCGGCCATTTTGCTTTCTGTCTTTCTGCAGCTCTTGCCCTCAGTTAATATGGAGTTTCCAGTTTTCATGTTCCCGCCCTGATTCTTCCCTCTTGCTTCTTAAGCAGCCTCAGCTGAACAATCAGTGCTCCTGAATCAAGCCTCAGTCAGTCTGTGACCTGACTCCTGGAAGCCTTGGACTTGTACTCCAGCTATTCCCTACTGAGGAACCTTGGAACACTTTTGGACTCTGGAAACCTGCTGTTTGGTGAATCCATGTTTGCAGAGGAATTACGGTACAGAGAAGAGATCCTGAACCTGCTTTGGAGATTTATTGTAGTGCTTGAAGTTACTCTGGCCTGCTGTGTCTCTTGTCGCTGTTCCTGCAAACTGTGTGAACTTTTCAGCATGCTTGTATGAAGTAATACAAGTCATTTCATTTCAATCTATGTCTCCTGTGTTTTCCTAGCACCCAAGCACAAGACGCTATAGGAACTGTACACTATACATGACAATAGGGGCAGTATTATAGTAGTTATATTCTTGTATATAAGGGCAGTATTATAGTAGTTATATTCTTGTACATAGGAGTAGTATTATTGTAGTTATATTCTTGTACATAGGAGCAGTATTATTGTAGTTATATTCTTGTACATAGGGGCAGTATTATAGTAGTTATATTCTTGTAAATAGGAGCAGTATTACAGTAGTTACATTCTTGTACATAGGAGTAGTATTATTTTAGTTATATTCTTGTATATAGGGGCAGTATTATAGTAGTTATATTCTTGAACATAGGGGCAGTATTATTGTAGTTATATTCTTGTATATAGGGGCAGTATTATAGTAGTTATATTCTTTTACATAGAGGCAGTATTATAGTAGTTTTATTCTTGTACATAGAGGCAGTATTATAGTAGTTTTATTCTTGTACATAGGGAGCAGTATTATAGTAATTATATTCTTGTACATAGGGGCAGTATTATAGTAGTTATATTCTGGTACATAGGGGCTGTATTATAGTAGTTATATTCTTGTAAATAGGAGCAGTATTATAGTAGTTATATTCTTGTACATAGGGGCAGTATTATAGTAGTTATATTCTTGTATATAAGGGCAGTATTATAGTAGTTATATTCTTGCACATAGGAGCAGTATTATAGTAGTTATATTCTTGTACATAGGGAGCAGTATTATAGTAGTTATATTCTTGTACATAGGAGCAGTATTATAGTAGTTATATTCTTGTACAAAGGGAGCAGTATTATAGTAGTTATATTCTTGTATATAAGGGCAGTATTATAGTAGTTATATTCTTGTATATAGGAGCAGTATTATGGTAGTTATATTCTTGTATATAGGGGGCAGTATTATAGTAGTTATATTCTTGTACATAGGGAGCAGTATTATAGTAGTTATATTCTTGTATATAAGGGCAGTATTATAGTAGTTATATTCTTGTACATAGGAGCAGTATTATAGTAGTTATATTCTTGTACATAGGGAGCAGTATTATAGTAGTTATATTCTTGTATATAAGGGCAGTATTATAGTAGTTATATTCTTGTACATAGGAGCAGTATTATAGTAGTTATATTCTTGTATATAAGGGCAGTATTATAGTAGTTATATTCTTGTATATAGGAGCAGTATTATAGTAGTTATAATCTTGTATATAGGGGGCAGTATTATAGTAGTTATATACTTGTACATAGGAGCAGTATTATAGTAGTTATATTCTTGTACATAGGAGCAGTATTATAGTAGTTATATTCTTGTACATAGGGGCAGTATTTTAGTAGTTATATTCTTGTACATAGGAGCAGTATTATAGTAGTTATATTCTCGTACATAGGGGCAGTATTATAGTAGTTATATTCTTGTACATAGGAGCAGTATTATAGTAGTTATATTCTTGTACATAGGGAGCAGTATTATAGTAGTTATATTCTTGTATATAAGGGCAGTATTATAGTAGTTATATTCTTGTATATAGGAGCAGTATTATAGTAGTTATATTCTTGTATATAGGGGGCAGTATTATAGTAGTTATATTCTTGTACATAGGGAGCAGTATTATAGTAGTTATATTCTTGTATATAAGGGCAGTATTATAGTAGTTATATTCTTGTACATAGGAGCAGTATTATAGTAGTTATATTCTTGTATATAGGAGCAGCATTATAGTAGTTATATTCTTGTATACAGGGGCAGTATTATAGTAGTTATATTCTTGTACATAGGAAGTAGTGTTATAGTAGTTATATCCTTGTACATAGGGGCAGTATTATAGTAGTTATATTCTTGTACATAGAGGCAGTATTATAGTAGTTATATTCTTGTACATAGGAGCAGTATTATAGTAGTTATATTCTTGTATATAGGAGCAGTATTATAGTAGTTATATTCTTGTACATAGGGGCAGTATTATAGTAGTTATATTCTTGTACATAGGGGCAGTATTATAGCAGTTATATTCTTGTACATAGGGGCAGTATTATAGTAGTTATATTCTTGTACATAGGAGCAGTATTATAGTAGTTATATTCTTGTATATAGGAGCAGTATTATAGTAGTTATATTCTTGTACATAGGGGCAGTATTATAGTAGTTATATTCTTGTATATAGGAGCAGTATTATAGTAGTTATATTCTTGTACATAGGAGCAGTATTATAGTAGTTATATTCTTGTATATAGGGGCAGTATTATAGTAGTTATATTCTTGTACATAGGGGCAATTTTTATTGTAAAAACCAAACAAATACAAATATGCTGACATTCCTCCAGTAATATAAATTCACTTGGATTGTACATACATTCATTACATATCCGGATTATACATATAAAATTATCTTAAACAGTCCATACACCTGGTTGGAAAAAAAAAAAAAAAAAAAAAAATCATATTTCAACCCAGTGACTAGAGTTGAGCGATACTTTCCGATATCCTAAAGTATCGGAATCGGAATGGTATCGCCGATATCACTAAAATATCGGCGATACCCGATACCGATACCGGAAGTCCCATGTAAGTCTATGGGAACAAAATATCGCAACTAAAAAAACCCCATTCTTTCCTTGTAAACACTAAATATACACACATAGAATACATATATATATATATACATGTCATTGTGACATATATATATATATACATATATGTATAGTTTATACACTTCTACATAGTAAAATATCCTCTGATTCAATTGCCGGGTAAAGCCGGCTTCAGTGAAAAGACAGAAGCACCCGACATGAAATGACACTTGGTGTACATAGGGTTAACCATGTCTTTTCATGTCGTTTGCTATCTGATTTGCACAAACAATCAAATCAGTCTATGTGTGCAAAATTTCACACCTGTAGGGGTTAATTAAAGGTGTAAATTCGTTGTAAAAAAAACGGACTTTTTTGCTACGAATTTACACCTTTAATTAACCCCTACAGGTGTGAAATTTTGCACACATAGTCTGATTTAATTGTTTGTGCAATTAGATAGCAAAGGACATGAAAAGACATGGTTAACCCTATGTACACCAAGTGTCATTTCATGTCGGGTCATAGGTCATAGGTGTTCGGTCTGGATGCCGAACTTTACTGTTCGGGTTCGCCCATCTCTACTTGCAAAATCACCAATCTATAGCACTAGCTTCTCCAAGAGCAGTTCTCCTAATCACAGCTCTGACTATCCTGCGCTATGTGCTTGTTCAAGTGCCATTATCTCTATATGTACCGTAAATACAGTGATAGCAGTGTACATTATAAAACAAATCACTAATAGCTGAATGTGTTACAGCAGAACTTTATAGTTCTACTAATACTATAACTCAGCCTATCCTATCAGAAACAAAGAAGTAAAGAGCAACATAGCTCTGACCTGCTCCAGAGACAAATTGAGAATATTTCTTTAATTGTAACCACAACAATACCAGCACATTAAAAAGTTGTTGTTGTCCAATGTCCATATAGTACTATATTATGCTAAACAGTGGCCAGAGACCGCCATACCATGCCACAATAGTCCCATAGTTTGTTTTCATAGGACAGTGCGATTCTGTGCCTGCACACAGCCATATACTTTGCATAAAGTACCATATTCTACCTGCAAAGAACCAAATTGTGTGTTTGCAGTCGTACAATGAGCCTATATTGCACCCAATAAACTACACATTAGACCCAAATTAGAGTAATACTTGCCCATGTACATAGATGCCAGAGAGAACCACGTTTGTAAGTTACTGTGTATAACAACGCACATTATTCCATATTGTGCCCTGTTTGATTGATCCGATTCCTAACTGAAGGTGGTTTTCCAATCCTTAAAGAAAACTTCAAACTTGCTCCAAATAGTAAAACATAATCTAATATATTCATGTTTTACCCTTACCCCTCCTGTGCTGCTGGCCACAGGACCAACCGTGTGTTGCTTTCCATTGCGCTTGACAGCAGTGATTGGCTGCCTGAGTGACATGGCATTCAATCGACCTCAAAGCATGGTTAACAACTCCTGAAGGTTCTCAGCTCCCAAAACTTTCATGAATGGGCTAATCTCTAAATCCACCCTTGCCCACTCAAATTGTATAAAATATAGACATGCGGACCCTCGATTTTACCTGATCCGTAGACCATATTGTTTTATATCCATTCAGGAGTTAGGAACACTCTGGCACAACAAGATACTTCTCTTTTATATCCTAAATATGCATGCATGCTAATATTCTGTTACTTTTGATGATGCCAAACCCTATATAGATTTGTATAATCATTGGGTCACATGGCAAAACAAAAATAGGGACAAAGTCAAGTTTGACACCAAATCAGACAAATTCACATTTAGGAGAATCAAAGAACAATCAGACTAATGATCTGTTGAGACTGGGTACACCTTTAGAATACATATAGCCAGTGGCACAACATAAATCTTTTACACGTCAATGCAAAGTCAATAACATGGCCCTCTATAATTGAAAATAAAAATAGTTTGCGCACATAAAAACTACAAGACACAAAAGGATCTGTAGAAAAATAGGAATATGCATGTGTCAAATGGAAAACAATACATAAATTCAGACGCACTCTGTAGAACAGTTTGAGATGCAGATGTAATAATACAGTAATAAATAAATATTGCACTAAGACCCGTGAGAAAAAGGTGATGAGAAAAGCCTGTAGTCTATTATGTAGTAAACCCCAAACCAAAGGACTAAATAGTCATAATACGCATAAGGTATTTATTCATATGGGTATTAATATGGACAAACCCTGAAAAAGTAAAAGAGGTCCTCTTTTAACGATGGAGCAGAAAAACGCTGCAGAAATCCTAAAAAACCTTTTATGCAGAAAGGTCAGAAGAAATTGACACTGTCCCGGCCGGTGACAGCTCA
The DNA here is from genome assembly GCA_033576555.1 of Oophaga sylvatica. Taxonomy (NCBI): domain Eukaryota; kingdom Metazoa; phylum Chordata; class Amphibia; order Anura; family Dendrobatidae; genus Oophaga; species Oophaga sylvatica. Next base: position 35,202 of record JARQOD010008447.1, read on the forward strand.
GATGAATGAGTATTAGTGGTGCACTGTGGAGAAAATAGTCCTGTTTGCACAGGTTTTACCTGACAACCCCGATGGGTCACTTGCAATAGAAAGTCCAATTTCAGCCTCCTCTGGCCTGCTGACAACCCCGATGGGTCACTTGCAGTAGAAAGTCCGACTTCAGCCTCCTATGGCCCGCAGACGAAACTTACATCCGTTGATGAAAGCCGGTGATCTCTGGCCTCCGTGGCCAGATCAGGAACGCCGGCTGATGATGTTGAATCCTCACTAGGAAGAAGGATGTGGGCAGACCTTTGGTAAAC
>JARQOD010008448.1:0-35492 GCA_033576555.1 Oophaga sylvatica
TCCAAAGGGGGTTTTTTGGACAAAATTTCTTTATTGTTTTTTTTTTGGATGAAAATCCTTTTTATTTTTTTCCCCAATTACTGGGAACCCCCTCATGTGAAACAAAGTTTTTAATGTTTTTTCCAGATTTTTTTAAAAGAATGCCCCTTTTAATTTTGGGGGGATTCCCAAAGGGGTCCCCCTTTTTTGGGGTACAGAGGAAACTCATTTTCCCGGGGGTTCAAATTTTTTCCCCCCCTCTGTTTTTTTGAAATGGACCCGGTTTCCCCAAGGTTCAAGGGGATTTTTGTTGGGGTGGGTCCAACCTACCTTTTATTTTAAAAGGGTCCTTTAGAGTTTTTTTTTGGTTTTTTTTCCAATTTTTTTTCGTTAAAAAATTTTTTGGTAATTTTTCGGTCAATTTTTTAAACCCCTTAAAATTATTTGGGGCCCCAAAAAGGGTTTTTTGGGTAATTGGGGGAATTGGGGTCCTGGGCAGTCCCCTGCATTTCAAAGGGGGCTTTAAACAAGATTCACTTCGCCCTGTTTTCTAAAAGGCGCCTGATGTTTTCTCTCCAATTTTCCCGGTGGAGGTTTTTATGCCCTGAAAATTGGGGGAGGTGGGCCCTTTTTTTTTCCCCAAAAAAAAATCCCCGAGGGCCTCTAAAATAACCCTTGGGGGGGCCCTTTTTTCTCTTTGAAAAATTTTTTTTCCTACTGAAAGTAATTTTGAAAAGTTTTGGGGAATTTGGGAAAATTTTTGGCCCAAAGGGAAATGGGCCTTTTTTTAAAAAGGGGGGGACATTGCTGGGGGGGAGCCAAAACCCGGTTTGGGGGTCCCCTTTCGGACCATAAAGAATTTGGTTTCGGAAAAACCTTGGGGCCAAAACGACTCCCAAACCTAAAAAAGGCCCCGGGGGGCCTTGTTTTTTTTACACGTTTTTTTAAATTTTTTTGGTTTTTTTCCTTTTTTTCCCGGCCCCTAAGAAAAAGTTAAAGGGGGATGCCCTCTCCCAGGAGTTTCCCCCCGCGGACCCCCTCCGAGTTACCCGATCCTTTGTTATTTTTTTAAAGAGGGGTGTTTTCTTTCCGCCCTCCCCCGCCCAATTTTTTTGGAAATTTCCCCCGGGGGGGGTGGGCCCGGAGGATAAAGGCCCCCAGCGTTTCCCCGTTTTTTGGGAAAAAAGTTTTTTTTCCCCCCGGGCCAAAAAGGAAAAAAAAGTGTGAAAGTCCCCCGGGGATTCATTTTTTCCGCATTGGGTGGGCATTTCCCCGGAAAAATTTTTTGGGAACCAAAAAACCTTTGGTTTTTCCCCCCGGGCCCCCTTTTGGTGGGCCTTTCCCTTTTCCCCCTGATTTTTCAGGGAAATTTTTTTGCAGTCCTCGGGGGCTTGCTCCCCGCTCCAAGCCTTGCTCTCGCTCTAGTGGTTTGTTTTAAAGCCATTTTCCAGGGGCCCAATAGAACCATGGGAAACCCAAAAATCTCTATGGATTTCATTTTCCCCTCTTCCTGTTTTTTCAGAGAATGGGCCACCAAATTTGGGGAATTTTGGGGGGGATAAAGGTTTTTCCCCAAAAAGATCATCTTGTGCCATTTTCCTTTTGTTGGCCCCTTTCCCCCCTCTGAATTGGTGCCGGTTTTTCCCCTTTAGCAAAGTGGGTTTTTGTTTTTCAGCATTTTCCCGAGAACATTGTTTCTGACAAAAGGGAAACCCCTTTTTTTTTTCCAGATTTTGGAGGAAATTTTTTTTTTCTAAACCCGGGGGGTTTCCCAAATTTTCTTTTCCCCGGCATTTTTTTCCTCCCAACCCCAAAGGTCCCCAAAATGAAGAACAAAACCCCGAAAATTTTGGGGACTTAAAACCCAAAATGCTTTGGGGGTCCCCGGCCCGTTTGGATGACCCCCGGGGGAACCCCTTTTTTTTCCTTTGGCTGAGTTTTTTTTCTCTTAAAAATAGGGGGTAAACCCCCTGCCCCCTTTGATGTCTCCGTTTTTCTGTAATTCCTGGGGGTTTTACCCCCCGATTTTCCCTTTAGGGCAAAAAGGGGGCTTTCCCCGTCTTCCCGGGTTTTTTGACTCTGGTTAGGGGGGCTAAAGCCCAAAAGATTTTTTTGGGGCCCGGTTTGTGGGAGGGTTTTTTCCCTCTTCAAGGGGGGCCCAGCGGTTTTGGGGTAACCGGCAAAAGGAAACCCCGGGTTTGGGCCCCGGTTTTTTAAAATGGGGGGCTTGGGTTTGGGTTTTCCCCCCAAAGGAAAAATTCCTATGAGAGGTTCCCCCCCTAAATTTAAGCCTATTTTATTGGGGCCTTATAAATCATTGGGGATTATTAATCCTGGTTTTTTTTTTTGTTTGGGGTTCTTCCAGGGAAATTTAAAAATTTCCCTAACGTGTTCCACAAGTTTCCTTTTTTTTGAAAAAGGTTTTTTTTGAGCCAGGGTTTTCCCCCGCTGCTGTGGCCCCCTGAAACCCCGTTTTTTGGGTTTTAGGGCCCAATTCCCGGGGTAAAAGTGGTTTTTAGAAAATATTGGTTCTCGGGTTTTTTTAGACGGAAAAAACCCCCGTTAAATTTTGGTTTTTAAAAGGAGAGGTTTTTTGGGCAGGGAAAACAATTCCCCGGGGGTTTGGGTTCCCCGGACATCCCTGCCCAGGGGAAATTATCCCTTTCCGTAACCCCTAGAAAATCATCCTTTAACCCACCCCCGGGGCCCCTAAAAGAGGGTTTTGGGTTTACCCCTCCTTCCAAAAGGGGGGGGGGCTTTTTTTGGGAATGGGGTTTTTTAAAAGAGTTTGGGGCAGAAAGGCCCCCCCTCTGGTGGTTAAAAAAAGCCCCGGGGCTAGTGGGGAAAATTGTGGGGGAACCCGGGGAAACCCGGGGTTTTTTTCTGAACCCGGTTTTTTAAAAATAAGGGGGTTCCTTTTTTCCCCTCAGGGTTTTCCGGGACCCAATTTGGGGTTTTTGGTTCCCCGAAACCTTCTTTTTCCCGTTTTTTTCCCCTTTTACCTGCTGTGGGGGTGGGGCTGCATCTCCCGCTAACAGATAAGAAAAATTTTTTTCTTTTGTGGTTTTTTTCTGTATTTTTTTTTTCATTTTTTTCCCCGGGGAATTCCCCCGTGGGGGCCTTCCCGGTCCCCCTCCCGGGGGCCCTTTTGGCCCCCCCCCTCCCTTTTTTGGGTTTGGGGCCCCTGTTTTTTTGTACTTTTTTTCTTTTTTTTCCCGTTTTTTTTTAGTGGCTGCTGGGGTTTTGGTTTTTTTTTTTTTTACACCAGAGGGAAATTTTTTTAGGTTTTGGGAAAAAGGGGGCGGTTTTGATCTTAAAGGGGAATTTTTTTTAAATTAGTAAAAGGGTTTGGGGGCCCTTTTTGGGTTTTTTTTTGGGAATTTTCAGTTTAAATAACCCCTTTTTCCCATCCTTTTTTTATTTTTAAAAGTTTTTGGGCCCCCCGCGTTTTGGCCCCAAAACTTTTTTTTTCCCTTTTTGTGTCCGTTTTTTCCCCTTTGGTTCCTTAAAAACCCCCATTTTTAAAGTTTGGGGGGGTTTTTTTATTTTCTTTTGGGGTTTTTGCCCCCGGGGCCCGAAAAGCTTTTCCCATTTTCCCCCAAACTTTTTTGGTTTAAATTAGTTTTTTTTCAGGGGTGTGGAAAGAGGGTCTAGGACCCCCGTAGGAAAAAGTTTCCCCCGGGTTTTCCCTTTTATTTTTTTTTTGGTGGTTATCCGGGTTTTCTGGGAATTTTATAGATTTCCCCCCAAATGCTCTGGGTGGGAAATTTTTGGCCCCCCTTTTTTTCCGCAAATCCTCAAACTTACCGAAAAAAAAAAACAAAAATCCCAGGGGTGGGGTAAAAATTTAAACCCCCAAAATAAAAAAAAATAAAGGATTTTAATAAAAATACTGTTAGAAAAAATGGGCCGGGGTTAAATTTCTAAAAAGGAACAAAAGTGGGGAGGGTTTAAAAAAAACAAAAGAGATAAAAAACCCAATGGTCTTAAAAAAAGACTTGGGGCTTAAATGGGTTGCAGTAGGGGAGGACATCGAAAGAGGGCCCAATACCACCGGAAAAAAACCGAAGTGTGGAAAAATTATAAAACCGCATCTGAAAGGTTAAAAAAGGGGGGACAAATGGGGTAAAAAAAAAACAATTTGGGGGAGTGACCCAAAAAAAAACCCCAAAGCAAGGATAAACCCGAAAAAAAACACCCGGGGAAAAGTTTGGGGTTTTTGCCTTTTGGGGTCAGGGGGATAGAGAAATTGGCCCAAAAAAAGCACAAGCTCCCAAAGGGTCGAACCCAAAAACCCCTGACCCCAAATAGATGCCTTTTCCTCCCCGTAGAAAATAAACATTGTGGGATTCCCGAATTTTTATTTTTCCCAAAGAAGAAAATTTAAAATTGGGGGGAAGAAAGGTTTTTTAAAATTTTAATTTGGGCCCCAGTCTTTTTTTTTAACCCTTTGGGATCCGGGTTTTTAAAAAACAGATGTAAAATGTTTTAAAAATTTGAAAAATGGCCCCGAGTCCCCTAAAAAAAGATTGCCCAAAAACACATCACTTCCCCCCGGGTGGGCCCCAAAAAGAACAATGGGGAAAAAAAACATCTCCCCCGCAAAAGCTCACTAAATTTTGTTTTTTGTTTTTTTTTTTTTGGTAAACATCGGTTGGGCCACCCAATATTTTAGGATAATTTTTAAACAGACCGAAAATTAAAAAAGGAATTTCAAAATGTTTTTTTCCTTCAAAGTCCCCGCTTTAGTTTTCCCACCAAACCCCCCCCTTTTAACTTTTTTTTTTGACCTCCACAATCTGGTTTTTCCCCCCCCCCCATCAAATCCAAATGAAAACCCGCCCCACCAAAAATTTAAAATAAAAGACCTACTCAGTGGCGGGAACTAGAAAAAAGGGGGGGGCCCCCCCCCACAAAATTTTTTAACGGGGCCCCCCCCCCCCCCCAAAAAAGGGGGGCGGGGGGGGGGGGGTTTGGAAAAAGGGGGCGGAGCCAATTCAGGGGCCGGAGCAAATTTACAGGCCCAAATTTTTAGGCCCCCAAAAAAATCCCCCTTTTAGTTTATAACGGCCCCTTTTTTTTTTTCCCAAAAAAAAAAGCTGTAAATTTTAAAACCCGACATTATGGGAAAAACAAAAAAATATAAAGGGGCCCGGTAAACAATGCCCGCCCCCCTTTTTGCTACCTTTTTCTAGTAAACCATTGGGCCCGCATAACTATTTTAAAGCCCGGCACATTAAAGGCCCCCCTAAAATGAAAAAAGCCCCCCTTATTTCCCCCCCATCAGTTAAATAATGGGCCCCCCAAAATAGTAAATGCAAACCAAGAATGCAGAGTTATTTACTCCCCCACAGTAAGGGGCCCCCGTTAATCTTCCGGGTTTGGGAAACTTCCCCCCCCCACAGGGGAGCACACTCACCCCCATTTCCCCCCCCTTTAAACCCCTTTTGGGCGCCCCCGCCGAGTGACGTCCCGAAACGGAAACACATACCAAATTTATTCCCCCGCTGCCCCGCCTCGCTCCCCGACCCGGCGGGCAGAGCTTTTAATTGTTATGGGGGTCCCCGTAAAAGACACCCCGTTTCAATTGATTTTTTTTCCCGGGGACGGCCCCGCGCGCTTTCCCCTGCGCCGGCTGTCAGATGAAAAGCCAGCCCCCCCAGGGAAACCCCCGACCTTTTCAGGGGCCAAAGGGCCCGGCCCAAAAACAGCCCCAGGGGAGGAAAAGCTTTTTAAACGGGCCGGGCCCCCTGCTTTGCCCCCGGGCCCCCTTTTGGGAGCGCCCTTCCCCCCCGCTTTCCCGATTTTCCCCCCCCCTGGACCCATTTTAAGAAAAAGGTTTTCGCCATTTTTGGGTTTTGGGCCCCGTTCCAGCCCCCCATTTTTGGGCCCCGGTTTTCCCCCACCACAGCTTTTTTGCTACAAAGGGGGCCCCATTAAAATTTTAGGGACGGCCAACCCCTTTTATGTCCACTATGAAAAACAATAGGGCCCTTTTAAAATGCTAATTGGGTTTTTTGGGCCCCCGGGGCCCCCGAAAAGATGGCCCCGTCCCTATGGTTTAAAAAGCTCAAAAACTTCCCAAACCCCGGGGTTTTTCCCCGCTCCATATGAAAGGCAAACCCCGTTAATTTGGGGTGCCTTTTTAAAACAAAAAAGGGGAAAAGGGCCCCAGCCGGTTTTTTAAAAAGTTTTAGCCCCCGGGAAAAGGGGGGGGCCCCTCATTTCCCTTTAAAACAAAAAGGGAAACAAACCCGGGGGCAGACCCTTTCCCAAAAGGGCTGCAGGGACAAAAAGCAAATTGGGGGGTTTTTTCCAGCAAAATGAAAAAAACTTTTTACCTGGGGGAACCCCACAAACCCCCCCCCCTCCCCATGACCCTAAAAAACCCCCCGGGAATTTTTTGATTTTATAGGTAATTCCTTTTTTGCCCCTTTTAAAATTTATTGTTTTTTTATTCTTACTCCCTTTTACTGCAAATCCATTGTAATTACATTGTAAAGCTTTTCCCGTTTAAAATTTTTGTAATTATCTAGGGGGCCCCTTTGGCAAAATTAAAACCCTAAAAATTTAAACTTGGGTGTTTCCCCTTTTTTCTGATCACGAAAAACCTTTTGAATACCCCCGTGGGTAAAGGACCACCTTTTCCCCCCCCGGGCCCTTTGGCCTTTAGGGGGCAGTTCTCTTACTGACCCTTTAGAGACAAAGGGGGGGGGCCGGAAAAAGGCCCGTTTCCTGGGGGATTTCTTTTTATTTTGGGGAGTGGGAGGAAAGGGATTGGGCCCCCCCCCATTTTGGGGCGGCGGTGGTAAACCCGAAAACTTGTTTCCTGGGGCCCACCGGTGGGGGGCCGGCTGAGTTTCCCCCCAAATTTGGGGGGGCAGCGGTGGGAATTTAGAGTAATAGTGGGGGTGGGACCCCCCACTCCCCCCACACTAAGACTAAACCCGCAGTACTTTTTCCCGCGGGGGCTTTTTAAAGGGCAGGCCCCCAATAGACGGGGCAGAGTGTAAAATTTTAACAAGTTTTTTGTGCAAAAGGGCCAAAGGGGTTTGGGAGCTGTGGTTTTTAGTTTTAAACCCAAAGGGTTTTCCCCAAAATTTGGGGGGAAAGGGAAAACCCCCAAATAGGGCAAAAGGGGGGGGGCCAATTGGGGGTGGGGCCTATGAGGGGTTTTTGTACCGATGGGGGGGGAAACTCACCCCCCGGGTCCCCAAGGACCCGACCCCCCCTGGGTCGGGCCCCCCCACAGTGGAAATTTTTTTCCCCCCCCCTGCCCCCCCCAGGGCCTTTTCCCCCGAAACGGAAAAGGCCCTTTTCCAAGCGGGGTATGGGAAAGCCCGAGGCTGGTAAAGGAAAGCCGCCCTTTTTGAAAGATCCCGGTGGCGGGAAAGAAAAAAGCAGAAAGCGGGGGCAAGCAGGGCAGAGAAGGGGCAAGAAAGCAGCAAAGCCCTTTAGCCAAAAAGAAACGTTGCCGAACTGCGGGAAACGGGAGCAAGCAGCGGCAAAAAGAAAAAGCCGCGGACGTGGCATTAAAAAAAACGCCGTGAAGCTGCGGGGGCGCCCCGGGAACCCAATTTGGGGATGGGCCTTTAGCACAGGGCCCCCCACTGGCGCACCCGGGCCCCCCGGAGGGCAAGGGCTTCCAAGGTCCGGGCGGAGGCCTTCCCCCTTTCTTTTAAAAGGAGGGGAACCTGGATTCCCTTTTTTTTCTGGCTTTTTTTAGAGGACCCGCCTCCAACCATCAAATTTTTTGGGGCCCCGGATTCCCCCGGGGGCCCAAAATTTTACCGGGGAAACCCCCCCCGGGGGTTTGGAGGGGTAAAGTTCCCCCCCTTGGGAAGGGTTTTTCTTTGGGGGGGACTTTAATTGGGGGCCCCCGGGGGAGGGCGGGGCTAACCCCATTAGGGGGGGGGCCCCCTTTGGGGTTTTTCCCAGGGGGGGGGAAAAAAAAACCCTTTTTACCCCCGGGGGGGGGGGAAGGGATGGGGGTTATTTAGGAATCTTGGGGGGGGAGGGGGGGGTTCCAAAAGAACATGGAACCGACCAAAACATGGCGGGGGTCCCCTCCCTAAGGGGGCCGCGGGAAAACCCGGACCCCCGGGGGCCAAGGCCCCTACCCCCCAAGAAGGGGCCCCAGGGGAAACTGGTTTTTTGGGACCCCCGGGAAAGGCAAAATTTTTTTTTTGGGGTGGAACTGCCCCCCGAGGGAAACCTTTCCCCAGTTTTCCCCCGTGACCCCAAAAACCAAAAAAAGGGAAACTTTCCCCGCTACAAACCCGCCCCCCGGGGAGCGAGTTTTGCCCCAAAAAAAACAAGGGCCCCCCGGGAAACCAAAGAAAACCCTGCCCAGCGCACCCCGGAAAAAGGGGGGTTAAACCCCAAAACCCGGGCCCCCGCCCCCCTAAACCACCCCCCCGAAGGTTTCCCAAAGGGGGGTTAACCCCCCTGGTTGGGCCCCCTCCAAGGGCCCGGGAAAAAACCCCCGACGTTGCCATAATTTTTGGGAAACGACAGGACACCTTTTAAGGGTGCATGTTCCCCCCCCCCGCCAGAAGGCCCCCCCTCCCTGGGCCCAGAAAAAAGTCCAAAAATTTTTTGGTTTTTTTGGGGGGGGGTGGTGGAAAAGGGCCCCCCAGAAAACTTTTCCAACCCCTCCCCATCCGGCCCCCTTCCCCGGTCCCCTGGGGCTGCGGGACACAGGCAAAACGAAACCCTGGTTCCCCCCGGGGGGGTGGGTTCCCCCCCAAGACTTTTGGGAACCCTGGGGAAAAACCCTTTTTTTTTGTCCCCCCGGAAATTTTTGGGGCCCTTTTTTAACCCGGGGCTGCCCCGTTGCCAAGGTTTTATTTTGGGGTTTGGGGGTGGGGGGGGGGGGATGGGGAGGTGGGGTAATGGGCCCAAATTTTTCCTTAAAATGTTTTGCTTTTTTACCGATTTGGGGGGGGCTAGTTCCCGTAAAAGTGGCCCCTGAACCCCCAAAATTCCCCCCGGCTCCCCAAGAATGTTTAGAAATCTTTAATGTGGGAAAGCTTTAAAAGGGTTTAAAAAATTTTTAAAAGTTGGGGCCCCCAACAAATTGGGGGAAAGGGAAAAGGGGAAAACCCGAAAAAAGGTAAACCAAAGCCCCGACATACACACACAGGGCTCACGTGAGGAAAAATTAGGAAAGGCCGGTTTTTGGGGGGAACTCCCGAGGGGGAGGGAGGGGGTGCTAAAGGGAATGTAGGGCCCCCAAGTGAAATCCCCGCCCGCTGGGGCTAGGGCCCCCCGCAGGAAGAGGAAAAAGGGCCCTGGGGGGAGGGGGCCCCTCCCCCCCGGGGAAAAGGGGGCCACCCGGTTGGACCCCGGTCAAGGGGTTTTTCCCCCCATCCGGGAAAGGGCCCGGAAAAATCAGGGGAAAATTTTGCCCCACCCGGCGAAATTGGTCGAGGAGGGGGGGAAAAACAGGGCTAAACCCCCCGGGCCCCTCCCGCCCGGTTGTGGCCGCTGGGGACCCAAAGGGGTGGGGAGCGCTGGGGAAGCCCCAAGGAGCCCTTGCGGGGTTTCCCCCGTTTTTCCCCCCCTTGACCAAGTGGCCTTTCCCCCGGGCAGACAGAAACCAGGGAAAGATCCCCGGGGGAAAATGACAGAGGAAGGGGAAATTTCTCCAATTTCTTGCCATTTCTAGTCCCGGGGAATTTTTAGGCGCGTTTTTAAAAGGTGGGCCCCCAGTGAAGTCCCTCAAGGAAACAGGCCCCCAGCCCCCCCTGGAGTCCCCAACCCCCGGGGCCCCAAATGGTTCCCCCCCCGGGGACCAGGGCGGCTGCCCGGGTTAAAAAGGTCCCCCCGCCCGGGTTTCACCCGGGGGCGTGGGCCCCGGGAAACCAAAAGTTTTGTGGTGCCCCATCCTTTTTAGGGCGGAAAAATTTGTTGGGGGAAACGCACCCCCGAGTTTCCCCCAAAGGCCGACCCCTTTGGGGTCAACTAAAACCCCCCGGGACCAGGCCCGCTCGCCAAAAATTTCTAAAATGGCCCCGGAAAAGAGGGGCCCCAGGGGGAAAAGCCCTTTGCCCGGGTTTTTTGTGAAAAAAACTGTCCCCCGAGGGTGGGGGGAAGGGGGCCCCGCCCCCAAAACCCAAAGGGCCCCCTGGTAAAATTGCCCCTCATCGAAGACCCCCTTTTTTTTCGAGGGTGGTGGGTCTCATTGGACCTCCCGGGCCACCCCCCCCCAGCCGCCCCCGGGAAATGCTTCACACCCCCAACGGTAAATTGGGGTAAAGGCCCCCCCCGGGACCCGGGAGGCCCGGGAAACCCTTTTTTGTTCCCCCTTTTGGGCCCCCACAAAAATGGCCCCCCTGCCCCTTTTAAATGGAGAATTTTTTTTTCCCGAGGGGGGGTTTTTCCCCCAAAAATTGCTCCCCGACCCCCGGGCCCATTTTTTTCATGCGAGCTTTATTTGGGGTTCCCCCCCCTGTAACAGGTTAAAAAGGGGGCAACATCTGGGGGGGCCCAGGCCCCCCCCAAAACAAAACCCCCAGAAAACCCAAAGGCTTTTTGTGAGCGGTTTCCCAAAGGGGAAACCCCTTAAAAACAGAATTTCTGAAGAATTTTTTGGTCCCACCTCCCCGGGAAAAAAATGGGAGCGGTAAAAACTCCCCCACCCGCTTTTTTGCCTTTCCCGGGGGTTTTTCCCCAGGGCCCCCAACGGGGTTTTTTTCCCCCCCTTTTAAACTCCTGTAGGGCCCACGTGGGTTTTTTGGGGGCCCCTTTGCTCTGGTGAAGGGAAAAAACCCTGGGAAGGGGGGTTTTTTGCCCACCCCTGGAGTTTCCGGTTCCCCTTGAAAATATGTCCCCTGCGCTTCCCGGGGCCGAATGAAAAGGCCCTTAAGCGGCTGGGGGGCATGAAAAAAAGGCCCCCCGCTCCCGGCTTTACCAAAAAACCCATGGGAAAGACCCCGAAAAAAGCTTTTTGAGCGGGCCCTTTCCGGTGGGTTTAAAAGGTGGGGTACTGGTCCCCCAAAAACCAAAAAAAGCCCTTTAGGCGGCCTGGGAGGGTCCCCCCCAAACCCCCGTGCCGGCCCGCTCCCAAGGCCCCCCTCCCCCCCTACCCTCACCCCTTGGGGCCCCCCCTGGAAGGGGGGGGAAAAAAAGGCCTTTCCTTTTGAAAAAGGGTTTAAGGCCCCTTTAAAGAGCGGGGGGGGCTTTTTGCCCCACCCCAGTTTGGGCCAAAACCCTTCCCAGAAGGAAGGAAGGCAGAAAAACTCCCCCGTCTGCCCCCCCCAAGCCCCCGGGGGTGGGGAAAACCCCCTTTGAGGAAAGGTGGGGGGTTTTTGGCCCCCCCAGCTCCCCCGGAGGGGCCAAACCCCTTTTTCCCCGTTTGGGGGCCCCCTCAACCCCCTTTCCCGGGGGCTGTTCAAACAAACCCGCCCCCGGGAAAGGGCCCGGAAAGGGAAACGTCCCCCCCTGGAAAAGTGGACACTGGGAAAACCCCCCCCCCAATCCGGCCCTTCCCCGCATTCGGGTTCCCCTTTGAGGTGCAGCAAACAGATGGGGGCCAAAAGATAGACGAGAAAGCCCCGGGGGCTGGGGGTGTTCCAAGGGGGTAACAGCGCGTTTGGGCCCTTTGCCCGTTTGTCCCCCCCGTCCCCCAAAAAAAGGGCCCCGAACTAAAGGGGGGTTTTTTTTTTGGGGACTTTCAGGGGGCTCCCAAAAAAGCCCGTGGGCGGTCCCCCGATGCCCTAACCCAAAACCGCCCCATTTGAAGACCTTTCCTTCCCACCAGTGGCCCCGGGGGCCCAAATAACCCTTTACCTCCCTGGAAAACGAAACAGGGGGTATTTTGGGAGATTTCCCCCGAAACCCCCCCGGGCAAAGGGAAAAAGCCTCCCTTTTTAAAACCCCCCCATTTGGGAAATTTTAAAGAGTCCCCCCCCGGTGAAAGCCCCCCTTTGGCAAAAGAAGAAAAGCCCCTGCCCAAATTTTTTTTTAGGGAAAGGTTTAAAAACGCTGTCCAGGGAAATGGAAGGGGTTTAAAAGGGGAAAACCCCGTAACCCCGGAATTTAACATGCCCTCTTCAGTTCCCCCCCCCCCTGGGGGATACCCGGGGCCCCCCTGGGCAGGGCTCGGGGGGGATCCCGCGAGCAGGCTTTTTACCATTTTAAACCGGGGAAAAAAAAATGCCACCCCCCTGGGGGTTATGAGTGGAGGGTCCCATTTTTCCCCCCGGGGAACCAACCCCCGGGTAAGGGGGTGGGGGGGAGCCCCCCTGAAGGGGGGAATTTTGGCCCGGGAAAGGAGGGATTGGGGATGCCATGAGTCCTGGGCCCCCCCCCCAGGACCCCAAAAAGCAGGGGGACCCCTTTTTTGGGTTCGCTGGTTTAAGAGTTTGTTTCCCCAAATATGTGGGCCCCGGCCCAAGCCCCCTGAAGGGACCCAAAAACCCAAAGGAAAGGGCCCTTCCCCGTCGCAGCCCCGACATGGACCCGTCGCCGGCCCTTGCGAACAGTTGTTTCCCCGGCGCTCCCCAAAACCCCGCCCCCCTTTTTTCCCCGTTTTCGCGGTCCCCCAAAAAGGCCCCAGCCCCCCCCTTTCCGCGGCCAAATCTTAAAAAGGGGAGAACCGACCCGGCCCACCGGAACTTCCGGCCCCTTCCCCGGTTGGCCCCGGGGGGCTTTTACCAGGGTTTTTTGACCCCCCAAACCCCCAAAGCAACACCCCATTTTTTGGGGAAACCCGAGAAGGGGAAAACCCCCCTAACCGAGGGGGAAATGGCCTAATCCCGATTGGGAAATTGGGTCCCTGGCCAAATTTGGGGGGCCCCCCCGCGTTCCCCGCAAACCCTACTTTACGGCGGCCCCCAAATTTAAACCCTGGGAAAACCCCCCCCAAACCCCCTCATGGGTTTAAAAAAACCGGTTTTTTGGGCAATGGGGAAAAAGGTTTTCTTTCGCTGGAAAACCCCGCTCTCCAGCAGTAAACCCTTTCAAAAATTCGCCCAAAAAAAAGGGCAGTGCCAAGGTAACGCCGATGGGTTTTTTTTTTTTCCCCCGGGAAGGAGAGGGGGCGGGGGAAGGGGGCAGGGGGAACAGGAAAAGTGATACCCCCCTAGCGCCCTTTAAAAACCCGGGGGGTTTTAAGGAAAAGGTTGGGCCCCCCATTTTTTAAATTTTGGGCCCCCGGGACCAGCCCCCCCATTTTGTCCCCTTTTTAAAAACAGCCCCCAAAAACTTTTAGCTACACAGGGCCCCAAAATTTTTATATTTTAGTAAAGGCCCCGCCTTTTTTATGTCCCACTATTTAAATCAAATTTGGCCCCTTTTTTTGCTAATTTGGGTTTTGGGGCCCGGGTCCCGAATAAAATGGCCAAATTGTATGGTAAATAGCTCAAAAGGGTTCAACCGTTTTTTTCCTGCTCCATTTTGAATTTTCAAGGGCCCGTTTTTAAAATGCGTGGGTTCAAAGCAAAAAGGGGGAAAGGGGCCCCAAAACAGGTTTTTAAAAACTTTTAAAACCCCGGAAGAAAGGTGGTCTCTCCCCTTTCCATTTTTAAAACACAGAAACAAAAAAAGGGGCCCGAAAATTGCCAAAAAGGAAACGGGACACATGCATTTTGGGGGAGTCCCCCCCGCAAAAATGAAAAACCCCTTTCAAACCCGGGGGAAAAGCAAAACTTCCCCTGGGCCCCCCCAGGGGCCATTTCCCAACCCCGGGAAAATTTTTGATTTTATAGCCCAATAACCCCCTTTTTAAACCCTTTGGTTTTTTATTTTTTTTTTTATTTTTTTACCCTGACTGCAAAAAACCATTGTAATTACGTTGTTTTAAACTTTACTGTATAAATTTTTGTAATTATCTAAATGGGGCCCTTAAGGCAAATTAAAAAACCCTAAAAATTTTTAAACTTGGGGCCCGATGCTTTTACTCTGATAACGAAAACTTAGAAAAAACCCCCCGTTTGGGTTAAAACCGGGAACCCCCTTTTCCCCGGGGGCCAATTTTTTCTTAGGGGGAAATTTTTTTTTCCCCTTTCTGACCTGGAGACAAAAAGGGGGGGGGGCCCGGGGAGCTGTAATGTTGGGGTTTAAAGTCCCCCCTTTTGGGGGACGTGGGAGGGAAAAGGGGGCCCCTCCGTCCCCTTTGGGGAAAACGGCGGGGGGTAAAAAAAAACTGTTTATACCCGGGGCCCCAACCCTTTTTTGGGGGCCCCCCGGGTGAGTTTTCCCCAAAACCTACTTTCAGCCAAAGGGGAACGGAAAAATACTTTTTATACTCCCCCGTTTTTGACCCGTCCCCCTTTTCCTTTTTTTTACACAGGGGTTTAAAACCAATTTCCCCTTTACTTTCAGATTCCCCCTCCTCCCTTTTGGCCCTCCAAAAGGGCCTCCGGGCCCCCATCCCCGTAAAACTCCTCAACCCTTTCCCCAATGCAAAAAAATTTACGTCTCCCCCCCCTCCCCACACTAACCCCTCGTCCCCCCCTCTCCCCCCTTGGGTTTGGGGGGTCCCCCCCAAAGGCCCCCTGTTCCCAGGAAACCCCCACTCCCCTTTTCAATTTTATAACTTTTTCCCCGGGGCCCCTCATAAAAGTCCCCCCGGATTTTCCAAATACAACCTTTTTTCACTTTATTTACACCAGATTACCTCTCCCCGGCCCCGACCCTTTACCTCTCTGCTTGGTTTTCCAAAAAAATCCCGGGAAATGTCTAAACAACCTTTCCCCCCTTTTCTTTCCCCCCCGCTTCTTTTAAATCAATGTGGGAAAAAATCCTTTAACCCCATATCTTTCCCCCATCTCAAAAGAAACCCCCCCTTACCTGACCTAAACCCATTTACAATTAACACATCCAAAACTTTTTTTCCCCCCTACCAGAAAATCCCCCCTTTCCCCGGAAAATAAAAACCCCTTGGGCCCCCGCCCCAAACTCTTTTTTTTCCCCCCGGGCCCCTTCCCGATCCCAAAAAAATTTTTAAGAATCCCTCCCCCTCCCCCAAACCCTCAAAAACCCACTTTAAAAAGAAATTTTGCCCCCCCCTTCCCCCATCTCCCCCCCTTTGGGGCTACTTCCCCAAAACCCCTTTTTTTTCTGGCCCCCCTGTAAACCCCCCGCAAACCCCCTCCCCGGTTTCCCTTTCCCATTACTTTGCTTTTTCCCCCCTAATTCACCTTTCTCCCCCGCTACTCCTCCCCCTTCCCCCCCCTCCCCGCAAATTTTCTTTACTGGCCCCCCCACTCCCCCCAGCGTATCCAGGTTCAAAAATAAAATAAAAACAAAAATAATAACAAACTATAAAAATGTCCCCCCATATTAAACTCGGGAAATAAAACCCCCCCCCGATTTTTCTTTTTCCCCAATGTAATTTTCCCTCCTCCCAAAAAACCTCCTTTCTTCCTCCCCCACTTATTCGTTTTCCCCCACCCCAAACCCCCTCCAAGACTTTTTCCCCCGGAAAAATCCCCCCCTTCCCCCCGGGGGTTCCCTTTTCCCCCAAACAAAGGGCCCCCAAATAATTCCCAAACCCCTCCCCCCGGGTCCTTCAGAAAGGGAAAACCCGAAAACCCCCCCTCTTTTAGGAAAGGGTTACCCGGGCCGGGAATGACCCCGCTGGCCTTTCCCCCCACCCTAAACCCGGGGATATCGCCCTCAACCAACACCCGGAAATGCTGGGAACCCCCCCCAACCCCGCCCGTTCCCCCCCTTTTTCCCCCCCCATCCCCCGTAGAAAAAGTAAGCCCCAAAAACAGGGTTCCCCCCCTCCCCCCTTTTTAAAACCTCTGTGGGTTTTTTTAGTTTTTTTTTTTTCTGGGAAGTGAAAACCCTGTAATTTTTAAGTAACCCCTTTTTCCAAAGTACAGCCCCCCATGGAACAAAAGGGGCTATAGAAAAAAAATATAAAAAATGCCATTAAAAGGGGACGCCCTTTTTATTTTTTTTTTTAAAATTTTTCCCCCTCAGATCCCCCTTTCCCCGGCCTTTATTTTAAGAAAACCATAAGATTCCTTTAAAGTCCCCCAAACTTTAAATTTTTTTAATTTTTTTTGGGTTTTTTCCCCCCCAGGGGGTGGTAAAGGGGGTTTTAATTTTGTTATCCGGGGGATAACCCTTTTAAAAAAAGGGGGTGTGGGTGGTAGGGGAAAAAAACCCCCTTTTTTGGTTTTTTCCTCTGTAGATCAGTGGGGAGCTGAAACAGAAAATAGTCCCGATTTAAACAAGTTTTAGAGCAAACAACCCAAACAAGCGTTGCAGCAAAGAGCTTTTTAAGTTTGCCCCTATTTTCCCCAGTAAAAACCGGGCCTCCCCATAAAAGACCGCAAGGGAGGGCCCGGGGGTTCCCCCCCCCAGGCAAACAAGGGCCCACAACTATAAAATTAAAATCCCCCCTGATTTTTTTTAACATAACAATTTTTTTTAAAATAAAATTTCAGAGGGGCCTTTAATTTTGAAACCAAAAATTTTTTGGGGAAAATTAACCATTTAAGAAGTTTTACAAAAACCCCCCTTAAAAATCCCTTTTTTTCTTTTTTGGGCCAAAATTTTCCCTTTTGAAATTTATTTTTTTTTTTTGTCCCCTTTTCCCCCAGGTCCCCCTAGCCTTTTTTTTTATTTTCTAAAAATTTTTTGAGGTTTTTTTTCTTTTTTTGGAAAGGGTTTTTTTTTTTAATTTTTTTGATGACTCCCCCTATAATGGGCCTTTGGAAAAAAAGGGAAACAAAATCCCAAATGCAGTCCCGAGATGGCGGGGAAAAAAATAATTCCCCCATCGTTTTTTTTTTTTTGGGTTTTGTTTTTTTTTTTCGGTGTTTTCCCTTTGTGTTTAAATTCCCCCGGGCTCTCCCCGGTTTTTGTTTGGTCATGGAAAAACTAAACGTAAATCCCTTTTTAAAAAAAGGGAAAAAATTTTAAAGGGAAAAAAAAAAATTTTTAAAACTTTGGGGAAAAAAAAAGGGGTTTTTTTTTGATTTTAAAAAACCCCCTTAATTTTTTAAAATTTGTACTTTTTTTTCCCTCGATTGGGGGAAACGGAGTGAGGGGTCGTTTTTTTTCGTGGGGGCCCAGCTGAAAATTTTTTTTTTTTGGGCTTATTTAGGGATAAAAATTTTTTTCCAATTTTAATGGGAATTTTTTTCTTGGCAAAAATTCAGCAAATGAAAAAAAGTCAAAATTCCCGTAAATTTTTTTTTTGCTTTTTTTAAAACCCCCTTTAAAATTACTAAATGAAAAATTTTTATATTTTTTAAAACAAACCGCCCCCTTTCCAAAAATTTCCCCAAAGCAACCAAAAAAATTTTTTTTTTTTTTTTTTTTGCAAAAATTTTTTTTTTTTTAAAATTAAATTTTTTTATTTTTAAATTTTCTTTTAATATCTTTCCCCTTTTTTTTCCCCTTTTTTTTTTGCTTTTTAGGTGCTTGAGCTGTAATTTTTTAAAACACTAAAGTGCAGCTTAAACAGTCAGTAAAAAATTTCAGCCCTCCAATGAAAGGGCCCCCCTTTTTCCCCTTTACAAAACTATCAAAAAAGGCAATTTTGGGGCTTTCCAAACTGGGTTTCCCCTGCCCCAAAACCGCCATTTGGTTTTCCCTTGGGGTGGGGGAAAAAGGGGTTTATGTGCCCCAAAAAAAAAACACCCTTTTTGAGCCCCCTTTGGTTTTTTTAAAGGGGTTTGGGCCGGTCCCCCTTTAAAAATGTTAAAAGCCTTTGGGGGGTGTTTTTTTAGAAAAAGGGGCCCAAAAAAACCTTGGCCCCGGGGGTCAAAAAAAAATCCCCCCTTTTTCATGATACCTTCCCCTTTTGTCCCCTTGGGGGTTCCCCCTTTCCCGTAAACCTTTTTAAAAAACTCTTTTTTTTCAATGGGTGTTTTTCCCTCATTTTTTGAAACAGAAAATTTTTAATTTTCCCTTTTTTTAAAAAACCCAAATCCCCCCCCCAAAAAAATCAACCCAAAAAAATCATCCCCCGAAACCCCTTCCCGGGGGTTCAAAATTATTTTTTTGGGCATTTTGGTTCCCCCTTTTTGAAACCTTGTTTTATCCCAAGGGGGATAAAAATTCTTTTCCCGGAAAACCCCGGAAATTAAAGGCACCGGGGTGTAATTTTTTCCCCCTTTTTTCCCCCATTCCCCGTGGGGTTTTTTTGTTTTTTTCCCCTATTGTTGGTCCCAACCCCCAGGGGCCCCGGGAAAAAAAAAGGGCCCCCGAAAATTTTTTTCAAACCTGAATCCCCAAAAGGAAAAATTAACTGGAAATAAGTTTTTTTTTAGAAAGAAAAAAAAAAAGGAGAAAATACCCAAAAAAGGGTAAAAAATAAAAAAAAAACCCAAAAAAATGGGAAAAAACCAAAAAAAAAAGAAAAAAAAAGGGAAATTTTTTATTAAAAGTAAAAAAAATATTTCCCTTTTTTTTGGCTTTTTTTACTTTTTTTTTATTGCAGGTTTAAATGGGTGCCCGGGAAAAAGTAAAAAAACCCTTTTAAATTTAAAAGGGTTTTTTTTTCCCCCGTATAAAAAAAACAGTTCCCCCCCATGAAAAAGGCCCAAATTTTTAAAAATCCCCGAGAACTTTTTTTAAGTCAATTTTTTCCCTTTTGGCCTTTTTTTTCCCCTTTTTTAAATCAATTTCCCCCCCCCCAAAATTTTTTCCCAAAAATTTTTCCCCCCCCCAAAAAATGGGTTTGGGTTTTTAAAATTTGGGTTTCCCTTTTTTTAAAGGGAAAATTTCCCCGTACGAGAAATTTATCCTTTCCCCAAACAAGGCCCCCAAAGCTTTAAACTGGGGAAAGACTGCGGCTGAAAGGAACCCTCGGGAAAATAGTCCCCCTCGGAATTTCGGTCCCCCCGGAAAGGGTTTTTTTTAAAATCCAAACCCTTTGAAAAAAGAACTTTTCCCCCCCTGAAGGGCCCCGTCCTTTAATTTTCGGAAAATTCCCGGGGGGGAAACCCTTTTTTTCAGGGAGCAGAGAAAAGAAATTTTTTTTTTTTTAAATCAAAACCCCCAAAAATTTCCCCGGGTTTCCCCCAAAGGGTTTTTTTTTTTTTTCAATTGGGGGTTTTCCATTCTGGTTTAAGGTTTTTTCCGGGAAAAGTTTTTTTTTTGGGACCAAAAACTAAAAATTTGGAAAAAAAACTTTTTGGGTCGGGTAAAAAAGGGAAACCCGAAATTTTTCCGGGGTTTAAATCAACCCCCTTAATTTTTTCAACTTTTTTTTTTCCAAAAAGGTTTTTTAAAAAATTTTTGATTCATTAAAAACAGATAAAATCTTTTTTTTTTTTTTGCTTTTTGCTTTGCCCCCCCCGCCCCATTTTCAAAACCCCAAAGGGTTTTTAAAATTCCCAAAAAGGGGGTTTTTCAACCCTTTTTGAAGTAAAAAAAAAAATTTGGTTTTGAAAATTTTCCCCCCTTAAACTTTTTTCCCTCCCACAGTTTTTTTTTTTTACTTAATTAAAAGGTTTCCGAAAAAATTTCCAAAATTTTTTTGTTCCCCTTTTCCACTGGAAAATCAGACTTTTAAAAACTTTTTTTGACCCGTTCCCCCCCAAACAAATTTTTTTTCATTAATTTCCCAAATTCCCCCCCAAATTTACCCAAAAAAAATCCCCCCGGAAAATTTAATCGTGGGGAAAACTTTTAAAATTCCCAGTCCCCCAAAAAACCCCCCCAATTGCCCCCCGGAAAAAAATCCAAAGTTTTTGGCAAAATTTTTTTCCCCCTTTTTTCACCCAAAAATAATCCCCTTCCCCTTTATGGGCTGAGCCCGTCCCCCCTTTAAAACTCTAAACTTTTTTGGTTTTTTCATTCAACAAATTTTTGGTTCCCCATAAAATTAAAATTTTTTTTTTTTTTCACGGTCCCCCCCAAAATAAAAAAAATGCTTTTTTAATTTGATTTTTTTTTAAAGCCCAACAAAACAAACAAAAACATTGGGGATCTGAGAGTTTTTCCCTTTAGTTGTTTATGGTTCCCCCTTTTTTTCCCTTATTTTTTAAAGGGTTTTTTGGGGTGTGAGTATTGTCCCCCCCTATCCCGGTCCCCCCAAAACAATGGGGCCCCTTTCAAAATTTCCCCGCCTTTTTTCCTTTTTATAAAATTGGGTTTTTTTTGTGCCCCCCCTTTGGGTAACCCCCCGTACTATTTTTTTTTAAAAACTTGGGCCCTTTGGGACTTTCCTTTTGTTCCCCCCCTTTAAAGTTTTTTGTCGGCCCCTGGATCAATTTTCCCCGGGAAATGAAAAACTGCCCCTCCCGCGGAAAACCACCCCCCATAAAAGGGCCAAAAACCCCCATGTGGAGGACATAATGCCAAAAGATTTTTTGCTCGTTTTTTTCTAAAAAGGGGTCCCCCCCTTTGGGAAAATGGGCCCCATTTTATTGATTATTTTAAAAAAGGCGCCCTTTTTCCCCGTGTTTTTTTTTATTTTAAAAAGTTTTTTTTTTTGCAAATTCCCGGCCAAAAAAAGGCCAAATCGGAAAAATTCCCCTTTTTAAAACCCGGAATTTTTTGAAAACGGTTTTTGGAAGGGTTTTTTTTAAAAAGGGCCACCCCCTTTTTTTCCCCAAAACCCGTTTTTAAAAGCCTTTTTTCTTAAAATTTTGAAACCCGGTCCCTCAAAAAAGCTCCCCTTTTAAAAATGTTTTTCTAGTGTTTTTTTTTTCTAATCCCTATGGAATTTCCAAAGGGGGCCAACGTGCTTCATTAAAAGCTAAAGTCCCCGGGGCCAAAACAGGGTCCACGTGAAAGGGCCCTGGGGGAAAAATAGGGGGGAAAAAACCCCCCCAAAAACAAAAAACCCCCAAAAAAGGGGAGAAGAAAAACCCCTAGTCCCCATTTAAAAGGGGCCAGGGGGGCGTAGGAGAGGGTTTTTAATTTGTAAAGGAAAAAGTTTCCCAAAAGGGAGGAGAGTGTAAAAAAGGAAATTGGAGAGTTTTTTTTTCGAGTAAAGGAGAAAATAAAAAGGGAAAAAAAGTTTGGAGAGTTACGAGTAAGGGAGGAGGTAATTTAAAAAAAGAAATAGTAAAGGAAAAGTTTTTTCGAGTAGTAAAAAGGGGGGTTTCCCGGGAGTAAGGGGGGTAAATTTAAAGAAAAGTAAAAAAGAGTTTTTCGAGTTTTTGGAAAAAAGGGAGTAAAAGAAAAAAGTAGGGAGGTTAAAGAGTAAAATGGAAAAGTAGTATAAAAAGTGGGGGGAGTTCCCCCCCAAGGGGTTTTGGGGGAAATAAATATGAGTTGGGGGAGGTTTTTCGAGTTAAATAAAAGGAAAAGTCAAAAGGTTTTGTAAGGGGGTAGGTTTTGAATAGTAGGAAAAAAGGGGTTTCGAGGGAAATAGGAAAAGGGCCCCCCCGAGTAGTAAAGGGGGTAGTTTGAAAAAGTAAGGGGGAAAGGGTTTAAAGGGGAAAACCCCGAGGAAAACCCGAGTGTTTTTTTTTTTTTTTTTAAATCCCCTTTCCCGGAAAAACGAATTTTTTCAAAAAAAAATTTTTTTTTTACTAAAAATTTCCCAAACAAATTGCTGAGTTTTTTTTGTTTTTCCCTACATAAAAGCGAAATTCCCGGCTCCGGGGGGGGGGGGGGGGGGGGGGGGGGGGGGGGCCCGGGTACGTTTTTCCCCCCCCTGCCCTCCCCCCCCCATACTTTAAAAAACTTTGGCTTTAAAACCCAGAATTTTTTTCCACAACCGTTTTTATTAAGACAAAAAAGGGAAATTTTTTTCGGGGAAACGGCCGCACGGATGATAAAAACCCCCAAAAAACCCCCCAGCAATCCAAAGTAAAAGATAAAAAACCGCCCCCAAAAAAAACCCAAAGCCAATTTTTTCCCCCCATTTTTTTTTTTTTCACAAAGGTGGGGGGGGGAGGTCCTTTCCCCGGCCCCTTAAAACCCAAAAAAACCTTGGGCCCCCAAATTTTTTCTGGGGTTATGAACCGAATTCCCCCCCAACCCCGCCCCCCAAAAAAGGGCTCCCCTCCCCCGGGGGAAATTGTTTCCCTTTCCCTCCCCCGTTCCCCCGTGAAGAAACCCCCTGGGGGGGCCCAGAACTGATTATTTTTCAAACAGTTTTTTTCCAGAGGGGGGTCCGCTTTAAAAACCCCCAAGTCCCCCGTTCTACAACCCCCCCCCAATTTTTTTTCCAATTGCCCCCTTTGAAAAAAGGGAAAGGGGGAAAAATTCCCGCCCTTTATTGGAAAGGGTACTGGGGGGGATTAATTAAATTTAGACCGGGGGACCTTTTTTTTTTTTTTGTTTTTGCCAAAAGTCCCCAAAAATGAACCCCCAAAAGGTTTAATTCCTTTGGGGTTTTTTTTTTTTTTTTTTTTTAATAACAAAAAAAATTTTAAAACCCTTTTTTTTAAAAATAAAAAAAAACCCGCAGCATTAAAAACTTTTAAAAAAATTTCCCCCAAAAATGCCCTTTTTCTTTTTTCCCATGAGCCAAAAAAAAAAGAAATTGGGAATTTTTGGTGCTGGCCTTTTTAATTTTGGGAGTAAATTTTGGCCCTTTTTTTTTTTTTTCTTTTTTTTTTACTGGTAACCTTTTTTTAAAAAAATTGTCAAACGCTAAGGAAAAAACCCCGGGGGCAGATTTCCCCCGCACAGCCCCAACAATTTTCCCAAACATTTTTCCCCTAAAAAAAAATTTGGCCCAAAAATTGGGGAGTTTCAAATTTTTTTTCCCGCTAGAGAAAAGGGGGTAGGGTTTTTAAAAACCCCGCTACTCCCCCACAAGGGCCAAAAATTTTAAAAAAATGAAAATTTTCCCCAAATGTTTTGGGAAAAAAAAAACAGAACCAGAAAAAAGTTTTTTTTTAAGGGGTTGGGTGTAAACAGAGCTGGAAAAAGAGACCGGTAACCCAGCCCCCTTTTTCCAAAACACAGAAAACATGCCGGGGATACAGCCCCTTTCCCGGGGTGCCAAGCACCCCGAAAATTTAAAACCCCCGATTTAAATCCCCCCGGGGCAAACGGGGGTCCCCCCCTGCGGTGAAACCCCGGGCCCCCAAGAAACGAAAAAAATCCCCCCCTTAGTAAAAAAAAGGGCCCAAAGGGGGGACTCGGCCGAGGGTGAAAAATCCCCCAAAGGGATTTTTCCCCCCTGGGACAAGGGCTCGGTCCCCCCTGGGCCCCCGGGGGCTCATACAATGGGGGAAAAATTTTACAGGGGAAAATTTTTTAAAGGGTTAAGGGATTTCCCTGTTTCCCCCCAACCCGTTGGGATACTGGTTCCCAAATTTTTAACCCGCGCTTTTCTATAAGGACCTTACAGGGGATGTTTTTTGGGCAGCGGGGGGGTAAAAGGGCCCCCCCCAACCCGGTGAAAAAAAGGGGTTCCCCGGGAAGTCTAAAAGGGGAAGTTTCAAGGGGGTAAAATTTTAAAAAATTTCCCGTCAACCCCCAAAAATGCAAACTTCTTTTTTAAAACCGTTTTTCTGGTAGAAAAAGGGTTCCCCAAAAAAAATTCCCCGGGGGGTTTGGGCGGGGGGGGGAGAAAAAAGCCATTTGGGTAAAAAGTGAAACAGGGGTTTTTTGAGCCCTTCCCCTTTACTTTTAAATAAAATTTTGAGTCCCCCAAAAATTGGGGGTGGGAAACGAAAATTTTTTCTCCAAAAAAAATTTCCCAAACCCCCCTTCCCCCCCAATTTGCCCGGGCCCAAACCCGGCCCCACCCCTTGTGGTAGAGCCCTTTTTTGTGGTAGAAAATAATTTTTAATTTTCCCCGCAAAATTCCCCGGGTAGACTCCTTTTTTTTTTTCCCCGACTCCAGTTTTTTCCCTATTCCCAACCCCTTTGGGGTGCCTTTTCCCCCCGACCTGTAGTCCAGAAAAACCTCCCCGGTTTTTTTTTTAATCACAAAACATGAAGCCTTTTTAAAAAAGCCCCCGGACCTCCCCGGGTTGGGGCCCCCGGGGGAAAAAAATGGGGAGGTAAATTTTTTACCTGAAAAACATTCCCCCCCGGCCTTTTTCCCCCCCTGCGCCCCTTTGCCCTGCTTTTTACTCCCTTTTTTCATAAGCAATTGTAGCTTTTTTTATGGAAATGCCCCGGGCCCTTTTCCGAGCTCCCCCTGGGGGCAAATTCCAATTCCCCCCAAAATAGGGTGGGGTGAAAAGAAAATGCCCCTTGGGCCTTTTAAAAAACCCGGAAAATTTAAATACTGAACTCCCCCCCTGTTTCCCAAGAAAAGGGAAAAAGACCCCGAATTTAAAACTTTTTCTCGACCCGGGAAAAAAATTTAAAAAAAATCCCCCCGGGTAGTGTCCCCCTTTTCCCCCCCCCCCTAAAAAAACCCCGGGGGGGGTTTTTGGGGGCCCTTTTAAAAGTGGTTTAGTTTAAGTGAAAAGGGGAAAAAAGCTTTTTTTCGGGTTTTCCTTCCCCGGGGCATTTTCCCCGGATTTTATGGTTTGCCTTTTACAAAAAGGGTGGGCCCCCCACCCCCCTTCCCCCCCTTTTTGGTTTTAAAAACCAAACCCCTCCCCGGGGTTTTAAAAAAGAAAAAAAAAAAACATTTTTTTGGTTTTTTCTTAAACAACCAAAAAAATTTTTTTAAAACCCTCCCCCAATTTGGGAGGTTAAAAACTTTCCCCTTTGGGAAAGGTTTTTTCAATTTTTTTTAAAATTAGAAAAATACAAAAAAAAAATCCCAAAAGGTTAAAACAAAAAATTTCCCCCCAAATTAAAACAAGACAAAATTTCCCTTTTTTAGGAAACCCCACCAAAAAAACCTTTCCCCCGGGGTTTTCCCGGGGGCTGGGGGGACTTCTGACTGGGAGTGAAGCCAAACAAAAAATTGGGGGAAAAGTAAAAAATTTTAAAATTTAATTAACCCAATTTTTTTAAAAAAGGGGCACAAAAGACAATTACCCTCCCCCCAAAAAAAAACAGGGGGAGGAACAAAGAAATAAATCAGAGAAGGGAAAGTTCCCCAAAAGGGGGCTACAGAATAATTTTGGAGATTTTAAAAATAAAACCCCGAAACCCCAAAAATTATATTTTTTTTTCTTTTTGCCCCCCCCCCAAGAGCAAAGAAAAAATTGGGTACCTAAATGCAAGTGTATGCCCCTCCCCCTATTTTTAAAATCATTTGTCCGGGAACGCAAAACAAACGTTTTTTGAGGGCAGTAAAAGTATAAAAAAAAGGGAAAGATTTTTCAACCCCTTTTGGGTGGGGGATTTTTTTGGGGCCTTCCCAAAATTCATCCCAAAAAAAATACATTTTGGGTTCCCCTTTCCAGAGTTGAAAAAGGCCCCCTTTTTCCCCCCAAAGCGTTTTTTCCCCCCTTTCAGGTTTTCCCCTCAGGGGAAAATTTTTGGGGAAATAGAGACAAACTATATCAAAAGGCCCCTTGGGGTCTCAAGACATAAAAACTTTTCATTTTTTTGGGGAGTCCCCAATTTTTTTGCTTCCCCTTGGCCCGGGTTTCAGAGCCAAAAAAATTTTAAAATTTTTTTGGTTTTTTTTTAATTTTTTTAAACCCCCCCTATATTTCCCGTATCCCTATTTTGGAAAATTTTTCTTCTAAATTTTAACATGTAAAACCTTTACTGGTTTTGGTTTTTTTAGGATGGTTTAAATTTTCCCCCCCGTGTGGGTTCCCCCTTTTTTTAAAATTAAGGGTTTTTATTAAATTTTTAAGTTTTTTTAATTCCCCCCAATTTTTTTGCCCGTATACATTGGAAAACCCCCATTTTGGGGTTTTAACCCCCCCTTTTTAAATTTTCCCTTTTTTGGGCTTTTTGATGCAAAAACCTCCCTAGGCCACCAAACCAAAAGGGTTTTTTTTTTTCAGGGTGGTTGGGAAGGTTTTTTTGTGTTAAAAAACCCAAAATTTTTAAAGGCCCCCCGTAGTTTTAAATTTTTTTTTACAAAGCCCCAAAATTTTTTGGCTGGGGACAATCCCAAAAGCCAAAGCAGTTCCCCTTTAGGGGGTTTAAAAAACATTTCCAAAAAAATTAAAATTTTTATTTTAACTCCTTTTTTTAAAGTGGGAAATTTTTGTAAAAATTTTTACAATTTTTTTTTAGTGGGGCAATAACCCTGTCCCCAGGTCTTTTTTTTTTTAACCTTGTTTTTTTCTAAAGGGGCTTTAAAATTCCCAAAAAGCGAAAAAAAGGGGAAATTTTTTTTCCCTTTTGTGATACGTTCCCCGACCTAAAAGTGGGGGGGTAAATGTCAAGGGGGTATTAAATCCCCCCTAGGGTGTCCCCCGTTTTTTCCTTTAACCCGGGAAACTATAAAATAAAGGGCCCCCACCTCTTCTAAAGGGAAAAATGGCCCCAACAAAAAGCTTAAAACCCACTTGGGGCCCCGGGGGGGTAAATTTCTTCACCAGGGGACCCCCAAAGCCCGGTGGGGGGGCTTTTCCTTGGGGGTTTTTTTCCCCTGCTTGGGGGTCCCAATTTGGGTTTTTGGGGCCCGCCCCGGGGGAAAAAGGGTTCCCCTTTTGGGGGCTTGGGGTTTCCCCTGGGGACAATTGGGGGGGTTGGGCTGGAGGTTTGAGGGCTCCTTCCCTTGGGGGTGATTTAAAAACTGCAAACACGGAATAATTTTCAGGCCCTTTTTCCCCCCAATCGGGCCCCAACCGAGGGGAAAAACTCCCCCCCAAACCCCTATTTTTATGGAAACCCCTTTTTATCTTCCCTTTTTTTGAAGGACAAAAAGGTTTTTTTCCTCACGGGAAACTTTTAATGGGGCCAAAGGAAAAAACAAAATTTAAAATGATCTCTAAAAACACAGTTTTTTCAAAACGTTTTTTTCCCCCCCAACCCTTTTCTGATGGTACGGTCTTTTCCCGTTATCAAAATTGGAAATTTTTTCACCAAAAAAATGGCCTTCCCCGTTTTTCCCCCCTGATTTATCCAATTTTGTGCCCTTCTTTCCCCTTTTTTTTTTAGCACAATTTTTTTTCCCCGGCAAATTTAAAAGGCCTTTTTGGGGGGAAGGGAAATTTTTTTTTATTTTTCTCCCCCTTTTTTTTTTTTCTCTTTTCTTTTTTGAGACCTTTTTTTTCCCCCGGGAGGCTTTTTAAATCCCCCCTGTATTGGGGCTTGTTTGGTTTTTTGGGGGCCCCCCCAAAAATTCGGCCCCAAATGTCCCCCCTCAGGGTCTTGGGTTTTTTACCCCCCTCCCGGGTCCAAAAACCCAAATTTGGGAGTTTCCCCGGGGCCTTTTGGGGTTTCATAAGGTCCCGGTGCCATAAAATTTGGGGGAAATTTAAATGGTAAAAGTTTTTTTGTACAAGTCCCACCCGGGGGGGGAACCCCAAATCCCCGGCCCCCCCGAATTTTTTTTTCTTTTTCCCGTGGTAAAAAGATTTTCCCGTAAGTCGAAAAGGGCAAATTTTGATTTTTCTTTTTTAAAAAAGGGGGAATTTGGTTTGAAGGGGGGGTTGGGGGTTTTTTTTTAGTTTTTTTACAACCCCCCTAAAAAAATTGACAGAATTTTTTCCTTTTAAAAAGTTCCCGCTTTGAACGGGAGGAAAAACCCCGATTCCCGTCAAATAAAACCCGCCCCCTGGGTATTCCCCCGGGGGTTCCCCGCAAAAAAACTTGCTTTTTGGGGGTTTTTTGGGTGCTTTTCTTCCCCGTCAAAAATCTTTTTTACAGGGGGCCCCCCCCCAAAAAAATTTTTGGAAAAAGTGATCCACCCTTTGGGCAGGGGCCCAAAAAAATGGTTGGTTAAAACCCGACCTGGGTTGGGGGGCCCCAAATTTTTAAAAGTGAAACCCCAAGGGCCCCGACCCCCAGGGGGGCGAGTCCCCTCCCCGGAAATTGGGTGCCCAAAGGGGCCTTTTTGAAATACAAATAAAATCCCTTTTTTTTGCTGAGGGCCACAGGGTCCCCCCAGTTTTTTGGCCAACCCCCCTTTCCTTTGTGGAGCTTTCCCTAAACCCCACCCCGTAGAAAAAGAACCTCAACAGGGGTTTTTTCCCCTTTTTTTTAGCCCCAAAAATTTTCCCGCTTGATCCCTTGGGGAAGCCCTTCCCAAAACCATTTTTGGGAAAAGTCCCCCGCTCTGGGGAAAAACCCATTTCCCCGCCAAAACCCCCCCCAAAAGGGTCCCCCTTTGGGTTCCCACGTTTTCTTCCCCCCCCCCAAATTCTCACGGTAAAAAATGAACAACTGGGGTTTTTACTCCTTTCCCCAGGGAAACTTTTTTCTGGTTTTTTGGTGGCCCATTTTTTTCCAAAGGGGGAACCTTTCCCCCGTCCCCTTTTTAGCCCCCTTTAAAAAAAACGGGTTTTTGGGCCCAAATTTGGGAAACCCCTGTCCCCGGTCCCCCCCCTTCCCGCCTTTTTTGAGGTTTAAAAAGGTTTCCCCTTCCCCAAACCCCCCAAACCCCCTTTCTTTTTGATCCCTTTTTCTTCTTGGAACCCTCCCCCTTTTTGGTGGAAAAAGCAGGGGAGCTTTGAAATTTTTTCCAGATATTGGGTTTTCCTCCGTTGGGGCGGATTTTTATGCCGGGATTTTTTTGGGGCAAGGCCTTTCCCCCCGTTAGCATTTTTTTTTGGCCCGCTTGTAAAATTGAAGGGAACTGATAGTTTTTTGGGGCAAAAACCGGGGGGCCACCCAAACCCCTTTTTTCCCCCCCATGGGGTCCCGCTTTGGGTGGTTTTTTTAGAGGTCCCCCAAAAAGGGTTTTTTTTGGTTTTTTTGTTTAAAAACAGTGGGCTTTTTTATGGAAAAGGCCCAAAGGGAAAGGTTTTTTTTAAAAAATTTCCCGGGAAAAGGCCCCCGGAAAACCCGCGCCAGGAACTCCCCCGTTTTTTTTTAAGCTGCTTAATTTTTTTTTTTTGGGTTTCCTCTCCCGTTGGGCCCCGAAAAATTTTTTTTGGTGGCATTTTGCCCATGACTTTTTTTTTTGGCCGTTTTTGCTTCTGGACTGGGGGAAAACCCTCCCCCAATCCTTCGTTTTTCCCCGGATCCCCCGTGGGGAAAAGCAGGAAAAGGTTTTTTTTTTTGTAAAAAAGGGTAAAAGGGAAGATTTTTTAAAACGGCCCCGCAGGGTTTTTTCTTTTTTTCTTCTTTTTAATGCCTCCGCTTGTTCCCCTTTAAAAACCCCAATTTTTAAAAAGGGGGGGTTTTTGCCCCTTGAAAAAGGTTTGTCCCCCACCAGGGGTCCTGTTAAAAAATTTCCCCCCTTTTCTTAGTGGGGAAAACTTTTTCAAACCCCCTTTTAGGGAAACCTGTTTTAAACCCCCGGAACCCGTTTGTTAAATTTTCCCTTTTAATTTCCCCTTTGGTTCCGGGGGCCCCTTTTGGGGGTGGCTTTGGACCCCCTTTTGGGTTTCCCCCCCGCAAAATCCCTTTTTGGAAAATGACAATATGGGGCCCCCAAGGGACTGTAAACCCCTTTCCCTTTTGGAAACGATGGCCATTTTTAAGGGGTTTTAAATTTTTTTTATCCCAAAAACCTTGGGCTGGGACCTTTTGATACCCCCCCGCCCGGTGTTTCGAATTTTCTTTTATATGTCCTTTTGGGGTACCAATTTTCGTTTGTCCAGGTAAAAACCCCCGCAAAAGTTTGAAGTTTTAAATGTCCCAAAGGCCCCCTCTCCATTTTACTCCCCTGGAATGTTTTTTCCCGGGGCAAAAATTTTTGAGGCCCAAACCCGGCCCTTCTGGTTCCCCAAACTCCCCCGAGTCCCCAAATTGGGGGGGGTGAAAAAACAGTTTTTTTTTTTCCCCATCCTCCCCCCACCCCACACTTTCTTTTCCCTTTACCCCTAGTAAGGTGGGGGAAAAGGGGAGAAAAGTTTGTTAGGGGCCCTTTTCAGGGGCAGCTAAAGGAATTTTCCCCCCCCTTTGCTTGGGGAATGGGGGAAACGTCCTCTTTTTTAAAGGTTATGCCAATTTTTCTTGTTCCCGTTAAACTAAAACACTTTTCCCTGTACCCCTTTCCTTTTTTTTAACTAGAAAATAGAGGGGGCTGCCCAGGGGGGTAAAAAAACTTTCCCCTTTCAACCCCCGGCCCTTCCCTTTTTTGTTTACCAAAACATTTTTCCTTTTGCTTTTTTTGAAAAAAAGGGCCCCGGAAGGGTTTTTTTAAAGGGGGGGGCCCCCCCCCCGTAAACCGCTTTTTTGAAAGGGGGAAAGGGTTGGGCTGCCCCGTTTGGATTTGAAAAGGCCCGTACTCCCCCCAATTGTCCCAAAGTACCCCAGTGGGGTGGTTTTTTTCCCTTAAAATTTCTTGTTTCGTTTCTTTTTTACCACCCCCCTAAATACCCCCCTGTTTTTTTGGGGGGGAAAGGAAGTGGGGTTCCCCCCCCCCCCCCCCCCCGTTCCCAAAAAAAAGAAGTGCGAAAACCAAACCCCTAACCCGGGTTTTCCCGGGTCAATTTAAAACCCCCCGCTTGGGTTGGGGGGGAGGCTAAGGACCCCCCGGTTTTTGAGGAAAAGGAAAATTTTTATTTTACGGCAAAAAGGGAAATTTTTTGCAACTGTAAACCCCTAACGTGGTTTAAATTTTTTCTTCGTCGTTCCCCCCCGTTTTAGAAGTCCCCTATGGGACCCCCCCCTTTTTAATTTAAATTTTACTAAAACCCCCTTAAGGGAGCCCTGGTGTAAAGGGCCCGGCCTTTTTGAACGATTGGGGTTTTTTACTACCTTTTTGGTAGTTTTTGTCCCCCCAGACCCCCATGGCTGCTCCCCGCAAACCCTATTTAAAATTTCAAATCATTGGGGGGGAAAATTTCAATGGGAAAATTCCCCCTCCCTTGAAACCGTACATTACCCATTTTTACCAATTCCCTTTTAAACTTTACTTTCGCGGCCCCAAACAGGGCCCCCGGGTCCCTCCCGGATTTAAATCCCCCCTTTTTGCCCTTTTTTGGGTTTTGGGAAACCCTTTCCGGGCCCCAGCTGTTTTTTTGGAAAACAAAAAAAAACCCAAAACTTCTCCCAGAAAAGTTTCTGATTTAAAGTTTTGTAACCTAAAATCACATTTTTTGGGCCAAAATTTTTCCCCCCTTTAAAAGTCCCCCCGCTTTCTAGAAATCCCCCGAATTCCCCTTCCCGCTCCCCCCCGTCCACTTTTTTTCGTCCCCCCAATTTTTTTCCCCCAAAATTTCTTTTTAAAAGGGGAAACCCTTTGGGGGCCCTTAAAAACTGTCAAGTTCCCCGGGGGTGGGGGCCCCGGGGGAACTATCCCCTGGAAACCAAAAATTTTTTGGAAAGGACAAACAGGTTTTTATGGGGGCCAACCCGAAAAAACCAAATGGGCCCCGCAGTTGGGGAGGGATTTTGGGGAATCCCCCTCCAGAAAAGAAGGACAGGGAGGGCCCCTTCCCCCCACGAACCTGCGGTTTTTCCCGTCCCCCCAAAAGGGGGCCCCCGAAAGAATTTACTCCCCCGGGTGGTTTTTTGGCCCCCTTACCCCCGGAAACGGTCGTTTAAAGGACATGCTTTTAGCCCTATGAACCCTTTTTTTTGGGTTTCAAACGGGGAAAAAGGGTGATCCCCCTCGGCGAGGTTGGGCCCGATCAGGAGTCGCTCCTTGGGGGGGGCGTTTGGGTTTTTTCCTCCCGGGGAGGGGGACCCCCCCCTCCAAATTTCCCCCCCGGTTCTTCCCCCGGGACAAAACCTTTCCCGGGCAAAATCGGCCTTTGTAGGAAACCTTTTCCCTTTCCTTTCCCCCCTTTTTTCCCCAGTTTTTTAGGGAAACCCTTTTTCAAGGGGGCCCCAAATTCTTAGTCCCCCGCCTTTTGGCCCCCCACTTCCCGGAAACGCCAAAAACTCCCCCAAATCCAAATAGGGGCGCCACCCCCGCGTTTTTTAAACCCTTTTGCCCCCCCTTTGGGGGGGAAAAGGGGGGTACTGCCCCGGTTTTTGAAGGGGGTTCACCCGGGTTGGGGGTTAAACCCCTTTTTCCACCTCTGGGGTTTTTTTAAGGGGGGCCGAGTCCCCCCCCTTTTTTTGCCATGTTCCCCCCTTTTGGGCATAAAAGTGGCAAAATTTGGGTGAAACTAAGGACCACCAGTTTTTTTCAATCCTGCCTTCCCCCCTGGGAAAACCCCCCAAAATTCCCCCCCCACCCAATTTTCCCTTTCAACTTTTTGGGGGTCCATCAATGGGACTTTTTTGGGGGGTTTTGCCCCGTTTTTAAAAGCTGCAGGTTCCCCCCCCGTAGTCCGGGAGGCCCTTTCCCCCCCAATACTTTTCCCCCCGGTTTTTCCCGGAACACTGATAAAAAAGCCCTACGGGAAAATCCCCCTTTTTTGTGCGGGGCCCCCCCCAAAAGGGGGAACCCCGTAGCTTTTTAAAAGAATCGCAGGTTTCCGAAATCCCCCGGTCCCCGCGTGGGCCAAATCCCCCCCCCCCTTTTTTTTTCTCTCAGCCCCCCACCACCCAACTGTCCCCCCCATTTTCCACAGGGGCCCTTTTTTCTTTTCAGTCCCCCCCTTTAATACATATCCCCAAAAAACCCCCATATTCCTTTGTTTAAACCCCTTTGGGCCCGGGTGTCTTTGGGTCGCCCCCCGTTCTGGGGGAGCCCCCCTTTCCCCCTCTTTGGGATGTATGGGGGGGAGCCTTTTTTGGGGCATGGGGGGGGGGGACCCCCCGGGCCAGGTGAGGGGCCCCCCCAAACCCCCAAACCCCGGGGCTACAACCCCCCCCAAAACGGTTGGGTTTTTTTTTTTTGGGGGGCCCCCCCGCGGGGGGCCCCCCTTTCCCTCCCCCCCGCCCCGGTTTGCTGCGAAAATGTTTTAAAAGCCCCCCCCTTTGGTTTTTTTTTTCTGAGGCCCCACCTCCCCTTTAAAAGGCTGCAAAAACGTCGAGGGCCCCCGCGGTGGGAAAAAACAGGGAACCCCCCTTTTCCCTGGCCCCCCCTGAGGTCAGAAAAGGGCCCCACTTCCTTTTTTCACAGGAACCCGGCCCCCCCCGACCCCGAGTTGGGGGCGGGGGGCCCGGAAACCAAAAACCCCCCCGCTTTTTTTTAGGTAAAGCCCCCCCTTCCCTTTCCCCGCCCCCCCCCTTTTTGGGGGCCCGGAAAAAATTTCGGTAAAAAAATGGTGGTAAATTTTTTGGC
This sequence comes from Oophaga sylvatica, assembly GCA_033576555.1. Lineage (NCBI taxonomy): Eukaryota > Metazoa > Chordata > Amphibia > Anura > Dendrobatidae > Oophaga > Oophaga sylvatica. The sequence continues at coordinate 32,969 of JARQOD010008448.1, forward strand.
CCCCCAAAAACAGCCCCGTCTTTTTTTTTTCACCAAAAAAAGTTTTAAAAGGCACACCCGGACTTTCCCCTTTTCCAAAAATTTTTTGATCCCGTTCGGACGCCAAAGAAAGGGGGGCACTTAGTACCCAAAGGGAATGGGGTACTTGGAAAAACCCAGGCCCCCTGGAAAAATTCCCCCATGGGATTTGTTCCAAAATGGGGAAAAAGGACTCGGTCCCCCTGGCCCCCGGGCGCTCCTACAAAAGGGGGAAAATTTTTTAGGGGAAATTTTTAGGGTGGGGAGTTTTGTGACGCCAAAAAGGGGGGTAAAACCCGGGGCCCCAAATTTGGAAAACCCGGCTGCTTTTTTAAAGGGAAAATTCCCGGGGAAAGGTTTTTGGGGCCCGCCCGGGGGGTTAAAGGTTTTCCCCCCCCAGGTTGGAAAACCGGGGGCCCCGGGGAAATCTTTGGTTTATGATTGCCCGGGGAAAATTAAAAAATTCAGTCCCCCACAAAAAATGCAGCTTTCCCTTTTTATACCTTTAATGGTAGATGGGGGTTCAAGGAAAAAAATCCCCCCGGGGGGCTGGTCGGGGGGTTTGGGGGAAAAAGCACCCTTTTGGGGGAAACCCCCAAACCAAGGGGTTTGAGGCCTCCCCTTTTCTTTTAAATTAAAGGGGGGTCCCAAAACCTTTTCTTTTAAGCGAAGTTTTTTAAATCCCACAATCCCAGGGGCCCCTTTTCCAAAAAGCTGCCAAGCCCGGCCGACATTTTTTTGGTTAAAAAAGCCTTTTTTTTTGATGGTAGAAATTAAAATCTATGTTTTGCAGTGTCCCCCCCCTAACTCCCCGTTCCCCCTGACTCCAGTTACGTTCCCAAAAACATTGGGGGTGGGCCTTTCCCCGCGACCTGTATCCCCCAAAAAGGGGCCCCCGGTTTTTTTTTTCTTTCACAAGCCCGGAAAACTTTTAGCAATGCCTCGGTTCCGGTGGGGGCCGGGGGAAATTTTGTGGGGAGGGAATTTTTGGGGACCCGAAGCACTTCCCCCTGTCCCCCTTTTCCACTGCCCCCCCTTTGCCCTGCTTTCCCCTTTTTAGCCCTAAGCCTTGTACTTTTTTTAAAGGAAAAAGTAAACCCTTTTCCAGAGCTTTGCTTGGGGCAAGGGTCCCCCGTATCCCCCCAAGTCCCCGACTGGAATGAAACGAAAATGCACTGTTCCCCCAAAAAAGGAAAACTGACCCCCCCTGAAACCCCCTCTGTCCCCCAAAAACAGGAAAAAAGACTGAAACCCGGAAGGGTCTTCCCCCCGACAGGAAACCCCTTTAATGATCTCGCTATGTGCACTACCCTCCCCACACCCCCGGGTTTGGGGGTGTCCCCCCAAAAAATTGGGGAGTTTAAGTTTAATGGATTTTTCAAAGCCCCTTTTTTTGGTTTTCCTTCCCCTTTTCATTTTTTCCGGAATTTTTTTTTGTGTGCCCCCGGAAAAATAGCCCGGGCCCACAAAGACACAGATCTGTCCCCATCCAGATTTGGGGGGACAAATACAATTTTTTTGGGCTCCCCTTCCCCCAAAGCCCGTTTTTTTTTGGGGGGGAAAAACCCGCTTCAAAAAAGTTTGCAAATTTTTTGGGAAATTTTTTTCCGGGAGTTCCCCCGCCAGCCTTTTCCCCGCCCCAGCTGAGGGGTGAACCCCTGGGAACCCAACCACCCAAAACACAAATTCCCTTTTTCATTTTTTACCAAACCAAAATGGGGATCCAAATTAAGGGGCAAAAAAGGTCCCCCCCCACAGCCCCAAAAGATGTGGGGCCAAAAAACTCCCCCTTTTGGGCCCCCCCCTTTTATGAAATTTTTTGGCAAAACATTTAAAATTTCCCCCCACACATTTTTATCAAGTTTGAGGGTGAAAAGGGACCCCCCGGGGTTTTTAGATTTTTTTGAATTTTTTAAATTTACCTTCCCCCTCAGCAAAAGGGAAAAAATTTTTTTTCAGGTTTGGATTTAGGGGAAAGGGTGCACACAGGGTTTTTCCTTTGGGAAAGGGGGGTGTGGGGGGGGGGGGGGCAAAATTGGGTGCCCGGAAGTGGGGTGCAATTTCAGGGGGGGGCTGGGGAGGGGGTGCTAAGGGGGGGCTTTGGGGGTGAAAAATTTCCCTATTGGGGTTTGCCCGGGGGCGGGGTTTCCAAACAGGTGGGTTTGGAAGTGGGTGGGAAAAAGTGGGGGTTTTTAAAATAAAGGGGGCCATACATTGGGGGTTTTTGGGGGAGGGGTTGGGATACAGGGTTTCTGGCAGCGGGGGTGCCCTAGAGGGTGGCCCCGGGGGGAGATTTCTACAGGGGGGCTAGGAGAGGGTGATAGAAGGGGTTTCCCGGGAGCGGGGTTTCATAGAGGGGGTTGGGAAGGGGTTTGGGGGGGAAAAGAGGGTGCAGGGAGCGGGGGGCATAGAGGGTGGGGGGGATCGGGGTGCATAGAGGGGTTTTCAGGAAACGGGGGCAAAAAAGGGTGGCAGGGAAGTGGGGTTTCTACAGGGGTTTTAGAGC